>CM056557.1:22561454-22592165 GCA_029721515.1 Synanceia verrucosa
TGTCCTGAATCTCTGTCTTCATCTGACTCTCCATCTTCTTACGGCTCTCTTCTGTTTGTTCCAGCCTCTCAACCACAGCCTTGACCCTGTCCTGACAGTCTCTCACAGACTGGTAGAGTTCAGCTCTTTCTGTGGTTAGCTGCATCATTTTGTTGTTCAGGCTCTCAGTTAAATGCTCATTGCTTTGCTTAAGAGCATAGATTATGTTGTCCTTGTCCTGAATCTCTGTCTTCATCAGACTTTCCTTCTTTTTCCAGCTCTCATCCAAGTCTTTCACAGACTGGTGGAGTTCAGCTCTTTCTGTGTTGAGCTGCATCGTTTTCTTCTTGAGGCTCTCACGTAAATGGTCCATGCCTTGGTGAAGATCAGAGATTATGTCGTCCTTGTCCTGAATCTCAGCCTTCATCTGGCTCTCCTTCTTTCTCCAGCCCTCCTCTTTCTGTGCCAGCTCCTTGGCAAACCTCTCCTCCAATGCTCTGAACCGTTCCTGCCAGGCTGTCTCCATCCCTTCACCATCAACCTTTGTAGCATCACTTGTGTGAAGTGCCACTGGTGGAGGAACATGGTCCTGTTGAGGACGTTCTGGTTGTTCCTGGGGCCTGTCAGCATCCCCCTGGTGTGTTGTGTTGTTTTCACTGTCCATATCAGTGCTGCTGTTTGCAGATATGCTTTAATACAAAAGGCTCTTCTCTGTTTTAAACAGCAGACTGTGAACTCTCTGTGTCTCTCTTTGTGCTACTGACTCGATCAGCCTCTCAACACTTCTGTTCAATAATACTAGATGTTGTGGCTTTTATTGCCTAAAGGATCAAAGGCAGTTCTGAACACGTCATGGAGTGACAACGCCATTGTGTTCTGAACTGCCTTTGAACTGTGTTCCGTTGCTATGGTAACAGGGGACACGTTTTACGGCACAATTTTATCATGCTAGGACGTTATGAGTTACTCTTCAATTCGGCTTGAATATAATGTGATATATCCTTTTAGATTTTGGTGTGTTGGATAAAATAAACCCTGAGCCTTTGAATATTTGGTGTTTGATGGTAGATTTCCTACATATGTATCTTACAAGTGATTTTAGAAATGAGTCTGTCTTTCAGTGTCTGTTTCAATGGTTATTGATGCTTTTTCAGTTTTAGGTGATGTCTGTTGAAGAAGTTGAGGGGATTTTGGATGAAACAAGACGCCATCGAATACCAAACAGTCAGCTGATGTCAAACATACAGGACCGTTTTCTATCCTCTGATCTTCAGTATGAACCAGTTTGTTGTTGTTTACTCAGAGCTTGTTGTGTCTCTGCAGCAAATAGACGAGATGCTTGCTGCCTCAAGAAGATGAAGATGCTGTGCTGGCTGAGCTGGAGACTATAACTCAGGTCGGTCTCATCTCCATAACTGTGTTTACACTTTATGAGGTTTAATGCTAAAATTCTCACTTTTACAGAAACGGTGTGTTTTTAATTGAAATTGAAGCGTCTTCAGAGGCTCAGAGGAGCAGCGTTACTCTTCCATGTGTTCCATCTGCTCTGTTTGTTTCTGGAGTCTCTCACCTTCAGAGGCCTGTGATGAGCAGCCTCTCAGATCCCGACCTTCCTCCATAACAACATCAGCCAGATGAAAGCAGCACGACGGCTTCACTGGACCATGAAGTCCTGTGAGGTCACATTATTGTACCTGACCTTTGTTTCCTTAGTAAACCATTTTACACACTGTGACTTAACTTAAATGTATGATAGTCACTGTAATTCATCATCTGTGTACCAACTAGCACCAGGGTGAGTTACAGCAATGACAAACCCTGGTTCACAGCTAAACTCAGATGGCTGTGGTTGCAGAGGGAGGAGATGTTTAAGAGTGGGGACAAGAAGAGGAGCTGTACTGCCCGATTAGTGGCCAAATGCAAAGTTTATTGAAGAACATCATTTATTAAACTTGTGGGATTAAAAAAGTCCCTGGCGTTTTTTTTGTATTTCACTGTAAATATGAGTGACATTATTAATAAATGAACTGATATATTGCCTCCCAAATGACTAGAACAAAGCCTCCTCTGCTATCTTTGAAGATGGATTTTATTGCCATTAGTTCCCCCTTGAAACGTTGTTTTTATGCCCAGTATGTGAGAGCATTCCCAAAATTATTAAGTAGTATTTTTACTGTGTACTTTCTGAGTAATCCTTTCTCAAATTCTCTTGCCTTGTTGTCTTTATATGAGTTAAATGTCCATTTTTAACATATGTTTCAAAAAAACAAAGAAACATATTTTATTAGAGTCAAATTGACAAATTGTCCACTTAACTTAAATCCTTTCATCTGATATTCAGGATTCTTTTGTTTTCTCTGCAGAGGACAGTTTTGAAGAGGAGCTGACATGATGTTTAAACTGAATGTAATATTATGATCATGGAATAAACTGCTAAATTTGATCCCCACATTCAGTTCTGGTTCCAGTTTCAGTTGATGGAGACACACTTCCTGCCTGTGCTGTGATTGGCTGGTACTCTTTATCTTTTAAAGAATGTTTAAATTTTAAATGGTGTGAATGTTACAGCTGTTGTTGTATGGTGGGTTAGTTTGGTCAGCAAGCATGGGCTTTTGTAATGATTGGATGTTAGCCTACTGTGAATGAGTACTAATGTGGCCAGGTTATCAGCTGAGTGTTTTCTGTGTTCAGACTAGCAGGAGGCAGAGGGATGGCTTTCTAATCAAAGTGGAACTTCTTCAGAGTCCCATCAAACTGTCAATGTAGCTAGCTAACGGTAGCTTCTGTGTATTGTCAAATAATACACTGCCTGGCCAAAAAAAAAAGTCGCCACCCAAAAAGAAAAGGTCACACACTCTAAAATTACGATGGACCGCCTTCAGCTTTGATTACGGCAAACATTTGCTGTGGCATTGTTTTGATAAGCTTCTGCAATGTAACAAGATTTATTTGATTTAATGTACGCACTTTTCTTATTTCATTGATAAAGGAGAAAACTGAGACGTGTCTCTGCTGTGAATAGAGAGGTAAGAAGGATCTGATCTCTGTTCAAATAAATGAGTGACAAAATGTCTGATGTTTTTCCTGTTGTGTTTCAGAAGAACAGTAATGATTATGAAAACATCTGCCCTATGTAAAGAGCAGGGATACACAGAGTGAAGTGTCCTGATGGCATTTCATTACACCAGATACATGACTTTAGTTTGACTTGAGCTCCAACAACAAAACAGCTGGAGGGAAGAGCTGAACTGCATATTTGCCGGCATGAAAAATGCAGTGACCCCTGTGCGTTTAAACGCTCAGTCATTCTCACGACACTGGAGACATTATGAAGAAACCATGACTTTATTTTATTAAATACCCACAGCCTTTCACATCAAGCTACACTCCTGTGAAGGTATAGTTGCTGCATGGTTCACTTCTGGAACAACACGCTGAAATTCCTGAATCTTTGTGGTCAAAAAAGAGGAATATGCTGCCCTCTTGAGTTTAAAATGCTCACATGCACAGTATGAACATTATCATGAGTGCAGCTGCAACTCCAAGTGAAAGAAAAGGCTTTGTTATGTGAACTAGAGCTGGAACTGAGAATGAAGTGCACTTTTGTTTTACTATGAGGACATAATGGTCGCACTTTTAGTAAAAAAAACTGAACATTTGTGTCAAATTTTTTTGGCTGGATGGAAAACTTGTTGAACTTTTTCCAGATTATATTTGCCAGGCTCAGGAAGAAATGCTGAATATTTTGCTGTGAAATAACCTGTAATTTTGCAACTGAATTAAATGTTTGCCACTGCATTTTTTAAATCTTGCAAAATGTTGTGTTTTGTTATGTGCGGGTCGCAAAGTAGTTCAACAGTTTATTAATAGAAAAACCAAAGGAACTCAGGTGTGGGCGGTGGAGGAAGGCAGACGAGCTGGAGACGACGAACATGGAGGAAAACTATAATATAAGTATAATAATATTAAAGACAGGAAGTCATGAGGCACAAGAAGGATCTGGTTGAAACAGGAAGTAAAAAACAAAACCAACAGCAGAGCCATGACAGTAAAACCACGAGGACTGAGCACTTAATATGCATGGGACAAAATAAAAAACAAACAAACAATCAATTATAAATCATGTACATTCTGTTCCATAAATAGTTACCTTCAGTTTACAAAATTATTATTAGGGTTTACAGTACATACTGTATTTTGGTAGAATTCATTCCATAACTGTTATTAATATCTCTCATGTCTTTGAGATCACAAACCTTAAAAGTGCAACAACAACACAGTCTGGACTGGAGTTTCCTCTGGATGTGAGCAGTTTTGGACGACCTCACAGGTGAGTAATGCTGCTGTAAATGTATTTAGACTTTTGTTGATTATCATAGATAGTATAGTATGTCTTATTTACGACATACTAGACTATGACATTTTTTTTTTTTTTAATTGCGTGACATTTCATAATATGCCTTTTTTTTACAACTTTTTTGAAAGTTTTATGCTGTGACTGTTTAGGATCATATAATATGTTGTTTTGATGCCTTTTATCAACAATCTATTTTTTTTTAACTCTTTGATTTTTTTCCACATATTACACTATGACATTTTTTTTTTTAATTTTATGACATTTCGTAATATGCGTATCTTACAATTTTTTTGAAAGCATCACACTATGACTGTATTCAGGATCACATAATATGTTGTTTTGATGCCTTTTATCACCATTCTATTTTTTTCTTTTAACTTTTTGCCTTTTTTCAACATACTATAAGATGACATTTTTTAAATTTGATGACATTTCATTATATGCCTTTTTTACAACTTTTTTGAGGATTCTGACAGCACGACAGTCATCAGAATCATGTAATATGTTTTGATGACTTTTATGGACAATCTAGATTTTGACCTATTTTGACATTTTTTTCAATTTCATGACATTTTATATGTCTTTGTTCCAACTTTTTTTGAAGAATCTGACAGTATGACAGTAATCAGAATTATATAATATGTTGTTTTGATTAATTTTATTGACAATCTAGGTTTTGATCTTGAATGACTTTTTCGACATACTATATGATGACAATTTTTTAATTTCTTTACATTTCATAATATGCCTTTTTCAAACTTCTTTTGAAGGATCTAACAGCATGACAATAATCAGACACATATAGCATGTTGTTTTGATTACTTTTATTGTCAATTTAGATTTTGACCTATTTTTACTTTTTTTGACACACTGTACTAAGACATTTTTTTTAAATTAAATGACATTTCATAATATGCTTTTTTACAACTTTATTTGAAAGCATTACACTGTGACTATTCAGGATCATATGTTGTTTTGATGTCTATTATTAACAATCTTTTTTTTTTGGAACTTTTTGACTTTTTTGCGACATAGAGTAACTGGAAACTCTAGAGAGCCATGCCGTTATGTTCTTTACAAGTTTATTTAAATTTTGACCATGACTGTACATTTGTGAAAAAAACTGATCACCAGGAAAATCACTCTCATTTCATCAATAGATCAAATCCATCGCTTTGATCGATTGATTAAATGATAAAGGAGGTAGAGGCGAGGGAGATGAAGGAAGTTACTGATGTCCAGCCTAAGCTGAACATCCAGTAGCCTCCTCCATTTGACAATCACTGTCACTCTTCTCCGTTCCTCTTCTTTTCACCTCCTTTTTCTCCTCCTCCTCCCTCTTTTTCATCTCCCTCTCATGCAGCTTGTTCTTCATCCTTTCCAACGCTGCCTCCCTGTCCAGGATCCCCATCTGAATGGGAAGCAGCCTCTCCTGCTCTTTTGGTACAGACAGATGTCCTCCAGCAGTCTGATCTCCTTCTGCATGTGTTGAGCTTGCTCTTCCTTGCTTTGGTGAAGAGCAGAGATTATGTTGTCCTTGTCCTGAATCTCTGTCTTCATCTGACTCTCCATCTTTTTACGGCTCTCTTCTGTTTGTTCCAGCCTCTCAACCACAGCCTTGACCCTGTCCTGACAGTCTCTCACAGACTGGTAGAGTTCAGCTCTTTCTGTGGTTAGCTGCATCATTTTGTTGTTGAGGCTCTCAGTTAAATGCTCATTGCTTTGCTTAAGAGCATAGATTATGTTGTCCTTGTCCTGAATCTCTGTCTTCATCAGACTTTCCTTCTTTTTCCAGCTCTCATCCAAGTCTTTCACAGACTGGTGGAGTTCAGCTCTTTCTGTGTTGAGCTGTATCGTTTTCTTCTTTAGGCTCTCACGTAAATGGTCCATGCCTTGGTGAAGATCAGAGATTATGTCGTCCTTGTCCTGAATCTCAGCCTTCATCTGGCTCTCCTTCTTTCTCCAGCCCTCCTCTTTCTGTGCCAGCTCCTTGGCAAACCTCTCCTCCAATGCTCTGAACCGTTCCTGCCAGGCTGTCTCCATCCCTTCGCCATCAACCTTTGTAGCATCACTTGCGTGAAGTGCCACTGGTGGAGGAACATGGTCCTGTTGAGGACGTTCTGGTTGTTCCTGGGGCCTGTCAGCATCCCCCTGGTGTGTTGTGTTGTTTTCACTGTCCATATCAGTGCTGCTGTTTGCAGATATGCTTTAATAAAAAAGACTCTTCTCTGTTTTAAACAGCAGACTGTGAACTCTCTGTGTCTCTCTTTGTGCTACTGACTCGATCAGCCTCTCAACACTTCTGTTCAATAATACTAGATGTTGTGGCTTTTATTGCCTAAAGGATCAAAGGCAGTTCTGAACACGTCATGGAGTGACAACGCCATTGTGTTCTGAACTGCCTTTGAACTGTGTTCCGTTGCTATGGTAACAGGGGACACGTTTTACGGCACAATTTTATCATGCTAGGACGTTATGAGTTACTCTTCAATTCGGCTTGAATATAATGTGATATATCCTTTTAGATTTTGGTGTGTTGGATAAAATAAACCCTGAGCCTTTGAATATTTGGTGTTTGATGGTAGATTTCCTACATATGTATCTTACAAGTGATTTTAGAAATGAGTCTGTCTTTCAGTGTCTGTTTCAATGGTTATTGATGCTTTTTCAGTTTTAGGTGATGTCTGTTGAAGAAGTTGAGGGGATTTTGGATGAAACAAGACGCCATCGAATACCAAACAGTCAGCTGATGTCAAACATACAGGACCGTTTTCTATCCTCTGATCTTCAGTATGAACCAGTTTGTTGTTGTTTACTCAGAGCTTGTTGTGTCTCTGCAGCAAATAGACGAGATGCTTGCTGCCTCAAGAAGATGAAGATGCTGTGCTGGCTGAGCTGGAGACTATAACTCAGGTCGGTCTCATCTCCATAACTGTGTTTACACTTTATGAGGTTTAATGCTAAAATTCTCACTTTTACAGAAACGGTGTGTTTTTAATTGAAATTGAAGCGTCTTCAGAGGCTCAGAGGAGCAGCGTTACTCTTCCATGTGTTCCATCTGCTCTGTTTGTTTCTGGAGTCTCTCACCTTCAGAGGCCTGTGATGAGCAGCCTCTCAGATCCCGACCTTCCTCCATAACAACATCAGCCAGATGAAAGCAGCACGACGGCTTCACTGGACCATGAAGTCCTGTGAGGTCACATTATTGTACCTGACCTTTGTTTCCTTAGTAAACCATTTTACACACTGTGACTTAACTTAAATGTATGATAGTCACTGTAATTCATCATCTGTGTACCAACTAGCACCAGGGTGAGTTACAGCAATGACAAACCCTGGTTCACAGCTAAACTCAGATGGCTGTGGTTGCAGAGGGAGGAGATGTTTAAGAGTGGGGACAAGAAGAGGAGCTGTACTGCCCGATTAGTGGCCAAATGCAAAGTTTATTGAAGAACATCATTTATTAAACTTGTGGGACTAAAAAAGTCCTTGGCATTTTTTTTGTATTTCACTGTAAATATGAGTGACATTATTAATAAATGAACTGATATATTGCCTCCCAAATGACTAGAACAAAGCCTCCTCTGCTATCTTTGAAGATGGATTTTATTGCCATTAGTTCCCCCTTGAAACATTGTTTTTGTGCCCAGTATGTGAGAGCATTCCCAAAATTATTAAGTAGTATTTTTACTGTGTACTTTCTGAGTAATCCTTTCTCAAATTCTCTTGCCTTGTTGTCTTTATATGAGTTAAATGTCCATTTTTAATATATGTTTAAAAAAAAACAACAAAGAAACATATTTTATTAGAGTCAAATTGACAAATTGTCCACTTAACTTAAATCCTTTCATCTGATATTCAGGATTCTTTTGTTTTCTCTGCAGAGGACAGTTTTGAAGAGGAGCTGACATGATGTTTAAACTGAATGTAATATTATGATCATGGAATAAACTGCTAAATTTGATCCCCACATTCAGTTCTGGTTCCAGTTTCAGTTGATGGAGACACACTTCCTGCCTGTGCTGTGATTGGCTGGTACTCTTTATCTTTTAAAGAATGTTTAAATTTTAAATGGTGTGAATGTTACAGCTGTTGTTGTATGGTGGGTTAGTTTGGTCAGCAAGCATGGGCTTTTGTAATGATTGGATGTTAGCCTACTGTGAATGAGTACTAATGTGGCCAGGTTATCAGCTGAGTGTTTTCTGTGTTCAGACTAGCAGGAGGCAGAGGGATGGCTTTCTAATCAAAGTGGAACTTCTTCAGAGTCCCATCAAACTGTCAATGTAGCTAGCTAACGGTAGCTTCTGTGTATTGTCAAATAATACAGTATTTTGGTAGAATTCATTCCATAACTGTTATTAATATCTCTCATGTCTTTGAGATCACAAACCTTAAAAGTGCAACAACAACACAGTCTGGACTGGAGTTTCCTCTGGATGTGAGCAGTTTTGGACGACCTCACAGGTGAGTAATGCTGCTGTAAATGTATTTAGACTTTTGTTGATTATCCCTACAGAAGGCTACAGAACAACCTTGCTGCTTGCAGTTATGTTTTTAATGCTGTTACCTTGAGAACAAGGAAACAAAAGGTCATGTTAAGTCATGAGGGGAAACTCAAGATAAAGACATTAAAACAATAATTTTATGTTTCTGACTGAAGTATAAATAAAAGACTGTTTAAATGACTTTTTTTGGAAAATCTAGATTTTTTACTTCTTTGACTTTTTCGACATACTATACAATGACATTTTTTTTTAATTTAATGACAGTTCATAGTATGCCTTTTTACAACTTTTCTGAAGAATCTGACAGCATGACAGTAATCAGAATCATATAATATGTTGTTCTGATGACTTTTATCAACAATCTATTTTTTTAACTTTGACTTTTTTCGACATACTATACTATGACATTTTTTTTATTTCATTTTTGATAGCATCACACTATGACTGTATTCAGGATCATATAATATGTTCTTTTGATGCATTTTTTCAGCAATCTATTTTTTGAACTTTTTGTCTTTTTTGCGACATACTAGACTATGACATTTTTTTTTAAATTTCGTGTCATTTCATAATATGCCTTTTTTAGAACTTTTTTGAAAGTTTTACGCTGTGACTGTTTAGGATCATATTAATATGTTGTTTTGATGCCTTTTATCAACAATCTATTTTTTTAACTCTTTGACTTTTTTCCACATATTATACTATGACATATTTTTTTAAATTTCATGACATTTCGTAATATGCGTATCTTACAATTTTTTTGAAAGCATCACACTATGACTGTATTCAGGATCATATAATATGTTGTTTTGATGCCTTTTATCACCATTCTATTTTTTTTTTAAATTTATGACTTTTTTCAACATACTATAAGATGACATTTTTTAAATTTGATGACATTTCATTATATGCCTTTTTTACAACTTTTTTGAGGATTCTGACAGCACGACAGTCATCAGAATCATGTAATATGTTTTGATGACTTTTATGGACAATCTAGATTTTGACCTATTTTGACATTTTTTCAATTTCATGACATTTTATATGTCTTTGTTCCAACTTTTTTTGAAGAATCTGACAGTATGACAGTAATCAGAATCATATAATATGTTGTTTTGATTAATTTTATTGACAATCTAGGTTTTGATCTTGAATGACTTTTTCGACATACTATATGATGACAATTTTTTAATTTCTTTACATTTCATAATATGCCTTTTTCAAACTTCTTTTGAAGGATCTAACAGCATGACAATAATCAGACACATATAGCATGTTGTTTTGATTACTTTTATTGTCATTTTAGATTTTGACCTATTTTGACTTTTTTTGACGTACTGTACTAAGACATTTTTTTATTAACAATCTTTTTTTTTTTTTTAACTTTTTGACTTTTTTGCGACATAGAGTAACTGGAAACTCCAAAGAGCCATGCCGTTATGTTCTTTACAAGTTTATTTAAATTTTGATCATGACTGTACATTTGTGAAAAAAAAACTGATCACCAGGAAAATCACTCTCATTTCATCAATAGATCAAATCCATCGCTTTGATCGATTGATTAAATGATAAAGGAGGTAGAGGTGAGGGAGATGAAGGAAGTTACTGATGTCCAGCCTAAGCTGAACATCCAGTAGCCTCCTCCATTTGACAATCACTGTCACTCTTCTCCGTTCCTCTTCTTTTCACCTCCTTTTTCTCCTCCTCCTCCCTCTTTTTCATCTCCCTCTCATGCAGCTTGTTCTTCATCCTTTCCAACGCTGCCTCCCTGTCCAGGATCCCCATCTGAATGGGAAGCAGCCTCTCCTGCTCTTTTGGTACAGACAGATGTCCTCCAGCAGTCTGATCTCCTTCTGCATGTGTTGAGCTTGCTCTTCCTTGCTTTGGTGAAGAGCAGAGATTATGTTGTCCTTGTCCTGAATCTCTGTCTTCATCTGACTCTCCATCTTTTTACGGCTCTCTTCTGTTTGTTCCAGCCTCTCAACCACAGCCTTGACCCTGTCCTGACAGTCTCTCACAGACTGGTAGAGTTCAGCTCTTTCTGTGGTTAGCTGCATCATTTTGTTGTTGAGGCTCTCAGTTAAATGCTCATTGCTTTGCTTAAGAGCATAGATTATGTTGTCCTTGTCCTGAATCTCTGTCTTCATCAGCCTTTCCTTCTTTTTCCAGCTCTCATCCAAGTCTTTCACAGACTGGTGGAGTTCAGCTCTTTCTGTGTTGAGCTGTATCGTTTTCTTCTTGAGGCTCTCGCGTAAATGGTCCATGCCTTGGTGAAGATCAGAGATTATGTCGTCCTTGTCCTGAATCTCAGCCTTCATCTGGCTCTCCTTCTTTCTCCAGCCCTCCTCTTTCTGTGCCAGTTCCTTGGCAAACCTCTCCTCCAATGCTCTGAACCGCTCCTGCCAGGCTGTCTCCATCCCTTCACCATCAACCTTTGTAGCATCACTTGTGTGAAGTGCCACTGGTGGAGGAACATGGTCCTGTTGAGGACGTTCTGGTTGTTCCTGGGGCCTGTCAGCATCCCCCTGGTGTGTTGTGTTGTTTTCACTGTCCATATCAGTGCTGCTGTTTGCAGATATGCTTTAATACAAAAGGCTCTTCTCTGTTTTAAACAGCAGACTGTGAACTCTCTGTGTCTCTCTTTGTGCTACTGACTCGATCAGCCTCTCAACACTTCTGTTCAATAATACTAGATGTTGTGGCTTTTATTGCCTAAAGGATCAAAGGCAGTTCTGAACACGTCATGGAGTGACAACGCCATTGTGTTCTGAACTGCCTTTGAACTGTGTTCCGTTGCTATGGTAACAGGGGACACGTTTTACGGCACAATTTTATCATGCTAGGACGTTATGAGTTACTCTTCAATTCGGCTTGAATATAATGTGATATATCCTTTTAGATTTTGGTGTGTTGGATAAAATAAACCCTGAGCCTTTGAATATTTGGTGTTTGATGGTAGATTTCCTACATATGTATCTTACAAGTGATTTTAGAAATGAGTCTGTCTTTCAGTGTCTGTTTCAATGGTTATTGATGCTTTTTCAGTTTTAGGTGATGTCTGTTGAAGAAGTTGAGGGGATTTTGGATGAAACAAGACGCCATCGAATACCAAACAGTCAGCTGATGTCAAACATACAGGACCGTTTTCTATCCTCTGATCTTCAGTATGAACCAGTTTGTTGTTGTTTACTCAGAGCTTGTTGTGTCTCTGCAGCAAATAGACGAGATGCTTGCTGCCTCAAGAAGATGAAGATGCTGTGCTGGCTGAGCTGGAGACTATAACTCAGGTCGGTCTCATCTCCATAACTGTGTTTACACTTTATGAGGTTTAATGCTAAAATTCTCACTTTTACAGAAACGGTGTGTTTTTAATTGAAATTGAAGCGTCTTCAGAGGCTCAGAGGAGCAGCGTTACTCTTCCATGTGTTCCATCTGCTCTGTTTGTTTCTGGAGTCTCTCACCTTCAGAGGCCTGTGATGAGCAGCCTCTCAGATCCCGACCTTCCTCCATAACAACATCAGCCAGATGAAAGCAGCACGACGGCTTCACTGGACCATGAAGTCCTGTGAGGTCAGATTATTGTACCTGACCTTTGTTTCCTTAGTAAACCATTTTACACACTGTGACTTAACTTAAATGTATGATAGTCACTGTAATTCATCATCTGTGTACCAACTAGCACCAGGGTGAGTTACAGCAATGACAAACCCTGGTTCACAGCTAAACTCAGATGGCTGTGGTTGCAGAGGGAGGAGATGTTTAAGAGTGGGGACAAGAAGAGGAGCTGTACTGCCCGATTAGTGGCCAAATGCAAAGTTTATTGAAGAACATCATTTATTAAACTTGTGGGATTAAAAAAGTCCTTGGCATTTTTTTTGTATTTCACTGTAAATATGAGTGACAATATTAATAAATGAACTGATATGTTGCCTCCCAAATGACTAGAACAAAGCCTCCTCTGCTATCTTTGAAGATGGATTTTATTGCCATTAGTTCCCCCTTGAAACATTGTTTTTGTGCCCAGTATGTGAGAGCATTCCCAAAATTATTAAGTAGTATTTTTACTGTGTACTTTCTGAGTAATCCTTTCTCAAATTCTCTTGCCTTGTTGTCTTTATATGAGTTAAATGTCCATTTTTAATATATGTTTAAAAAAAAACAAAGAAACATATTTTATTAGAGTCAAATTGACAAATTGTCCATTTAACTTAAATCCTTTCATCTGATATTCAGGATTCTTTTGTTTTCTCTGCAGAGGACAGTTTTGAAGAGGAGCTGACATGATGTTTAAACTGAATGTAATATTATGATCATGGAATAAACTGCTAAATTTGATCCCCACATTCAGTTCTGGTTCCAGTTTCAGTTGATGGAGACACACTTCCTGCCTGTGCTGTGATTGGCTGGTACTCTTTATCTTTTAAAGAATGTTTAAATTTTAAATGGTGTGAATGTTACAGCTGTTGTTGTATGGTGGGTTAGTTTGGTCAGCAAGCATGGGCTTTTGTAATGATTGGATGTTAGCCTACTGTGAATGAGTACTAATGTGGCCAGGTTATCAGCTGAGTGTTTTCTGTGTTCAGACTAGCAGGAGGCAGAGGGATGGCTTTCTAATCAAAGTGGAACTTCTTCAGAGTCCCATCAAACTGTCAGTGTAGCTAGCTAACGGGAGCTTCTGTGTATTGTCAAATAATACACTGCCTGGCCAAAAAAAAAAGTCGCCACCCAAAAAGAAAAGGTCACACACTCTAAAATTACGATGGACCGCCTTCAGCTTTGATTACGGCAAACATTTGCTGTGGCATTGTTTTGATAAGCTTCTGCAATGTAACAAGATTTATTTGATTTAATGTACGCACTTTTCTTATTTCATTGATAAAGGAGAAAACTGAGACGTGTCTCTGCTGTGAATAGAGAGGTAAGAAGGATCTGATTTCTGTTCAAATAAATGAGTGACAAAATGTCTGATGTTTTTCCTGTTGTGTTTCAGAAGAACAGTAATGATTATGAAAACATCTGCCCTATGTAAAGAGCAGGGATACACAGAGTGAAGTGTCCTGATGGCATTTCATTACACCAGATACATGACTTTAGTTTGACTTGAGCTCCAACAACAAAACAGCTGGAGGGAAGAGCTGAACTGCATATTTGCCGGCATGAAAAATGCAGTGACTCCTGTGCGTTTAAACGCTCAGTCATTCTCACGACACTGGAGACATTATGAAGAAACCATGACTTTATTTTATTAAATACCCACAGCCTTTCACATCAAGCTACACTCCTGTGAAGGTATAGTTGCTGCATGGTTCACTTCTGGAACAACACGCTGAAATTCCTGAATCTTTGTGGTCAAAAAAGAGGAATATGCTGCCCTCTTGAGTTTAAAATGCTCACATGCACAGTATGAACATTATCATGAGTGCAGCTGCAACTCCAAGTGAAAGAAAAAGCTTTGTTATGTGAACTAGAGCTGGAACTGAGAATGAAGTGCACTTTTGTTTTACTATGAGGACATAATAGTCGCACTTTTAGTAAAAAAATCGAACATTTGTGTCCAATTTTTTTGGCTGGATGGAAAACTTGTTGAACTTTTTCCAGATTATATTTGCCAGGCTCAGGAAGAAATGCTGAATATTTTGCTGTGAAATAACCTGTAATTTTGCAACTGAATTAAATGTTTGCCACTGCATTTTTTAAATTTTGCAAAATGTTGTGTTTTGTTATTTGCGGGTCGCAAAGTAGTTCAACAGTTTATTAATAGAAAAACCAAAGGAACTCAGGTGTGGGCGGTGGAGGAAGGCAGATGAGCTGGAGACGACGAACATGGAGGAAAACTATAATATAAGTATAATAATATTAAAGACAGGAAGTCATGAGGCACAAGAAGGATCTGGTTGAAAGAGGAAGTAAAAAACAAAACCAACAGCAGAACCATGACAGTAAAACCACGAGGACTGAGCACTTAATATGCATGGGACAAAATAAAAAACAAACAAACAATCAATTATAAATCATGTACATTCTGTTCCATAAATAGTTACCTTCAGTTTACAAAATTATTATTTGGGTTTACAGTACATACTGTATTTTGGTAGAATTCATTCCATAACTGTTATTAATATCTCTCATCACAAACCTTAAAAGTGCAACAACAACACAGTCTGGACTGGAGTTTCCTCTGGATGTGAGCAGTTTTGGACGACCTCACAGGTGAGTAATGCTGCTGTAAATGTATTTAGACTTTTGTTGATTATCCCTACAGAAGGCTCCAGAACAACCTTGCTGCTTGCAGTTATGTTTTTAATGCTGTTACCTTGAGAACATGAAACAAAAGGTCATGTTAAGTCATGAGGGGAAACTCAAGATAAAGACATTAAAACAATAATTTTATGTTTCTGACTGAAGTATAAATAAAAGACTGTTTAAATGACTTTTTTTGAAAATCTAGATTATTTTTACTTCTTTGACTTTTTCGACATACTATACAATGACATTTTTTTTTAATTGAATGACAGTTCATAGTATGCCTTTTTACAACTTTTCTGAAGAATCTGACAGCATGACAGTAATCAGAATCATATAATATGTTGTTTTGATGACTTTTATCAACAATCAATTTTTTTACCTTTGACTTTTTTCGACATACTATACTATGACATTTTTTTTTTTTTTTTTAAATTTCGTGTCATTTCATAATATGCCTTTTTTTACAACTTTTTTGAAAGTTTTACGCTGTGACTGTTTAGGATCATATTAATATGTTGTTTTGATGCCTTTTATCAACAATCTATTTTTTTTTAACTCTTTGACTTTTTTCCACATACTATACTATGACATATTTTTTTTTAAATTTCATGACATTTCGTAATATGCGTATCTTACAATTTTTTTGAAAGCATCACACTATGACTGTATTCAGGATCACATAATATGTTGTTTTGATGCCTTTTATCACCATTCTATTTTTCCTTTTTTAACTTTTTGCCTTTTTTCAACATACTATAAGATGACATTTTTTAAATTTTATGACATTTCGTTATATTCTTTTTTTTACAACTTTTTTGAGGATTCTGACAGCACGACAGTCATCAGAATCATGTAATATGTTTTGATGACTTTTATGGACAATCTAGATTTTGACCTATTTTGACTTTTTTTTTAATTTCATGACATTTTATATGTCTTTGTTCCAACTTTTTTTGAAGAATCTGACAGTATGACAGTAATCAGAATCATATAATATATTGTTTTGATTAATTTTATTGACAATCTAGGTTTTGATCTTGAATGACTTTTTCGACATACTATACAATGACATTTTTTTTTAATTTAATGACAGTTCATAGTATGCCTTTTTACAACTTTTCTGAAGAATCTGACAGCATGACAGTAATCAGAATCATATAATATGTTGTTTTGATGACTTTTATCAACAATCTATTTTTTTAACTTTGACTTTTTTCGACATACTATACTATGACATTTTTTTTATTTCATTTTTGATAGCATCACACTATGACTGTATTCAGGATCATATAATATGTTCTTTTGATACATTTTTTCAGCAATCTATTTTTTGAACTTTTTGTCTTTTTTGCGACATACTAGACTATGACATTTTTTTTTTTTTAAATTTCGTGACATTTCATAATATGCCTTTTTTAGAACTTTTTTGAAAGTTTTACGCTGTGACTGTTTAGGATCATATTAATACGTTGTTTTGATGCCTTTTATCAACAATCTATTTTTTTAACTCTTTGAATTTTTTCCACATATTATACTATGACATATTTTTTAAAATTTCATGACATTTCGTAATATGCGTATCTTACAATTTTTTTGAAAGCATTACACTATGACTGTATTCAGGATCACATAATATGTTGTTTTGATGCCTTTTATCACCATTCTATTTTTTTCTTTTAACTTTTTGCCTTTTTTCAACATACTATAAGATGACATTTTTTAAATTTTATGACATTTCATTATATTCCTTTTTTTACAACTTTTTTGAGGATTCTGACAGCACGACAGTCATCAGAATCATGTAATATGTTTTGATGACTTTTATGGACAATCTAGATTTTGACCTATTTTGACATTTTTTCAATTTCATGACATTTTATATGTCTTTGTTCCAACTTTTTTTGAAGAATCTGACAGTATGACAGTAATCAGAATCATATAATATGTTGTTTTGATTAATTTTATTGACAATCTAGGTTTTGATCTTGAATGACTTTTTCGACATACTATATGATGACAATTTTTTAATTTCTTTACATTTCATAATATGCCTTTTTCAAACTTCTTTTGAAGGATCTAACAGCATGACAATAATCAGACACATATAACATGTTGTTTTGATTACTTTTATTGTCAATTTAGATTTTGACCTATTTTGACTTTTTTTGACACACTGTACTAAGACATTTTTTTAAAATTAAATGACATTTCATAATATGCTTTTTTACAACTTTATTTGAAAGCATTACACTGTGACTATTCAGGATCATATGTTGTTTTGATGTCTATTATTAACAATCTTTTTTTTTTGGAACTTTTTGACTTTTTTGCGACATAGAGTAACTGGAAACTCTCGAGAGCCATGCCATTATGTTCTTTACAAGTTTATTTAAATTTTGACCATGACTGTACATTTGTGAAAAAAACTGATCACCAGGAAAATCACTCTCATTTCATCAATAGATCAAATCCATCGCTTTGATCGATTGATTAAATGATAAAGGAGGTAGAGGCGAGGGAGATGAAGGAAGTTACTGATGTCCAGCCTAAGCTGAACATCCAGTAGCCTCCTCCATTTGACAATCACTGTCACTCTTCTCCGTTCCTCTTCTTTTCACCTCCTTTTTCTCCTCCTCCTCCCTCTTTTTCATCTCCCTCTCATGCAGCTTGTTCTTCATCCTTTCCAACGCTGCCTCCCTGTCCAGGATCCCCATCTGAATGGGAAGCAGCCTCTCCTGCTCTTTTGGTACAGACAGATGTCCTCCAGCAGTCTGATCTCCTTCTGCATGTGTTGAGCTTGCTCTTCCTTGCTTTGGTGAAGAGCAGAGATTATGTTGTCCTTGTCCTGAATCTCTGTCTTCATCTGACTCTCCATCTTTTTACGGCTCTCTTCTGTTTGTGCCAGCCTCTCAACCACAGCCTTGACCCTGTCCTGACAGTCTCTCACAGACTGGTAGAGTTCAGCTCTTTCTGTGGTTAGCTGCATCATTTTGTTGTTGAGGCTCTCAGTTAAATGCTCATTGCTTTGCTTAAGAGCATAGATTATGTTGTCCTTGTCCTGAATCTCTGTCTTCATCAGACTTTCCTTCTTTTTCCAGCTCTCATCCAAGTCTTTCACAGACTGGTGGAGTTCAGCTCTTTCTGTGTTGAGCTGCATCGTTTTCTTCTTGAGGCTCTCACGTAAATGGTCCATGCCTTGGTGAAGATCAGAGATTATGTCGTCCTTGTCCTGAATCTCAGCCTTCATCTGGCTCTCCTTCTTTCTCCAGCCCTCCTCTTTCTGTGCCAGCTCCTTGGCAAACCTCTCCTCCAATGCTCTGAACCGTTCCTGCCAGGCTGTCTCCATCCCTTCGCCATCAACCTTTGTAGCATCACTTGCGTGAAGTGCCACTGGTGGAGGAACATGGTCCTGTTGAGGACGTTCTGGTTGTTCCTGGGGCCTGTCAGCATCCCCCTGGTGTGTTGTGTTGTTTTCACTGTCCATATCAGTGCTGCTGTTTGCAGATATGCTTTAATACAAAAGGCTCTTCTCTGTTTTAAACAGCAGACTGTGAACTCTCTGTGTCTCTCTTTGTGCTACTGACTCGATCAGCCTCTCAACACTTCTGTTCAATAATACTAGATGTTGTGGCTTTTATTGCCTAAAGGATCAAAGGCAGTTCTGAACACGTCATGGAGTGACAACGCCATTGTGTTCTGAACTGCCTTTGAACTGTGTTCCGTTGCTATGGTAACAGGGGACACATTTTACGGCACAATTTTATCATGCTAGGACGTTATGAGTTACTCTGAATATAATGTGATATATCCTTTTAGATTTTGGTGTGTTGGATAAAATAAACCCTGAGCCTTTGAATATTTGGTGTTTGATGGTAGATTTCCTACATATGTATCTTACAAGTGATTTTAGAAATGAGTCTGTCTTTCAGTGTCTGTTTCAATGGTTATTGATGCTTTTTCAGTTTTAGGTGATGTCTGTTGAAGAAGTTGAGGGGATTTTGGATGAAACAAGACGCCATCGAATACCAAACAGTCAGCTGATGTCAAACATACAGGACCGTTTTCTATCCTCTGATCTTCAGTATGAACCAGTTTGTTGTTGTTTACTCAGAGCTTGTTGTGTCTCTGCAGCAAATAGACGAGATGCTTGCTGCCTCAAGAAGATGAAGATGCTGTGCTGGCTGAGCTGGAGACTATAACTCAGGTCGGTCTCATCTCCATAACTGTGTTTACACTTTATGAGGTTTAATGCTAAAATTCTCACTTTTACAGAAACGGTGTGTTTTTAATTGAAATTGAAGCGTCTTCAGAGGCTCAGAGGAGCAGCGTTACTCTTCCATGTGTTCCATCTGCTCTGTTTGTTTCTGGAGTCTCTCACCTTCAGAGGCCTGTGATGAGCAGCCTCTCAGATCCCGACCTTCCTCCATAACAACATCAGCCAGATGAAAGCAGCACGACGGCTTCACTGGACCATGAAGTCCTGTGAGGTCACATTATTGTACCTGACCTTTGTTTCCTTAGTAAACCATTTTACACACTGTGACTTAACTTAAATGTATGATAGTCACTGTAATTCATCATCTGTGTACCAACTAGCACCAGGGTGAGTTACAGCAATGACAAACCCTGGTTCACAGCTAAACTCAGATGGCTGTGGTTGCAGAGGGAGGAGATGTTTAAGAGTGGGGACAAGAAGAGGAGCTGTACTGCCCGATTAGTGGCCAAATGCAAAGTTTATTGAAGAACATCATTTATTAAACTTGTGGGATTAAAAAAGTCCTTTTTTTTTGTATTTCACTGTAAATATGAGTGACAATATTCATAAATGAACTGATATGTTGCCTCCCAAATGACTAGAACAAAGCCTCCTCTGCTATCTTTGAAGATGGATTTTATTGCCATTAGTTCCCCCCTTGAAACGTTGTTTTTGGGCCCAGTATGTGAGAGCATTCCCAAAATTATTAAGTAGTATTTTTACTGTGTACTTTCTGAGTAATCCTTTCTCAAATTCTCTTGCCTTGTTGTCTTTATATGAGTTAAATGTCCATTTTTAATATATGTTTAAAAAAAAACAAAGAAACATATTTATTAGAGTCAAATTGACAAATTGTCCACTTAACTTAAATCCTTTCATCTGATATTCAGGATTCTTTTGTTTTCTCTGCAGAGGACAGTTTTGAAGAGGAGCTGACATGATGTTTAAACTGAATGTAATATTATGATCATGGAATAAACTGCTAAATTTGATCCCCACATTCAGTTCTGGTTCCAGTTTCAGTTGATGGAGACACACTTCCTGCCTGTGCTGTGATTGGCTGGTACTCTTTATCTTTTAAAGAATGTTTAAATTTTAAATGGTGTGAATGTTACAGCTGTTGTTGTATGGTGGGTTAGTTTGGTCAGCAAGCATGGGCTTTTGTAATGATTGGATGTTAGCCTACTGTGAATGAGTACTAATGTGGCCAGGTTATCAGCTGAGTGTTTTCTGTGTTCAGACTAGCAGGAGGCAGAGGGATGGCTTTCTAATCAAAGTGGAACTTCTTCAGAGTCCCATCAAACTGTCAATGTAGCTAGCTAACGGTAGCTTCTGTGTATTGTCAAATAATACAGTATTTTGGTAGAATTCATTCCATAACTGTTATTAATATCTCTCATGTCTTTGAGATCACAAACCTTAAAAGTGCAACAACAACACAGTCTGGACTGGAGTTTCCTCTGGATGTGAGCAGTTTTGGACGACCTCACAGGTGAGTAATGCTGCTGTAAATGTATTTAGACTTTTGTTGATTATCCCTACAGAAGGCTACAGAACAACCTTGCTGCTTGCAGTTATGTTTTTAATGCTGTTACCTTGAGAACAAGGAAACAAAAGGTCATGTTAAGTCATGAGGGGAAACTCAAGATAAAGACATTAAAACAATAATTTTATGTTTCTGACTGAAGTATAAATAAAAGACTGTTTAAATGACTTTTTTTGGAAAATCTAGATTTTTTACTTCTTTGACTTTTTCGACATACTATACAATGACATTTTTTTTTAATTGAATGACAGTTCATAGTATGCCTTTTTACAACTTTTCTGAAGAATCTGACAGCATGACAGTAATCAGAATCATATAATATGTTGTTCTGATGACTTTTATCAACAATCTATTTTTTTAACTTTGACTTTTTTCGACATACTATACTATGACATTTTTTTTATTTCATTTTTGATAGCATCACACTATGACTGTATTCAGGATCATATAATATGTTCTTTTGATGCATTTTTTCAGCAATCTATTTTTTGAACTTTTTGTCTTTTTTGCGACATACTAGACTATGACATTTTTTTTTTTTTTAAATTTCGTGACATTTCATAATATGCCTTTTTTTACAACTTTTTTTAAAGTTTTACGCTGTGACTGTTTAGGATCATATAATATGTTGTTTTGATGCCTTTTATCAACAATCTATTTTTTTAACTCTTTGACTTTTTTCCACATATTATACTATGACATATTTTTTTAAATTTCATGACATTTCGTAATATGCGTATCTTACAATTTTTTTGAAAGCATCACACTATGACTGTATTCAGGATCATATAATATGTTGTTTTGATGCCTTTTATCACCATTCTATTTTTTTTTAAATTTATGACTTTTTTCAACATACTATAAGATGACATTTTTTAAATTTGATGACATTTCATTATATGCCTTTTTTACAACTTTTTTGAGGATTCTGACAGCACGACAGTCATCAGAATCATGTAATATGTTTTGATGACTTTTATGGACAATCTAGATTTTGACCTATTTTGACATTTTTTCAATTTCATGACATTTTATATGTCTTTGTTCCAACTTTTTTTGAAGAATCTGACAGTATGACAGTAATCAGAATCATATAATATGTTGTTTTGATTAATTTTATTGACAATCTAGGTTTTGATCTTGAATGACTTTTTCGACATACTATATGATGACAATTTTTAAATTTCTTTACATTTCATAATATGCCTTTTTCAAACTTCTTTTGAAGGATCTAACAGCATGACAATAATCAGACACATATAGCATGTTGTTTTGATTACTTTTATTGTCAATTTAGATTTTGACCTATTTTGACTTTTTTTGACGTACTGTACTAAGACATTTTTTTATTAACAATCTTTTTTTTTTTTGAACTTTTTGACTTTTTTGCGACATAGAGTAACTGGAAACTCCAAAGAGCCATGCCGTTATGTTCTTTACAAGTTTATTTAAATTTTGACCATGACTGTACATTTGTGAAAAAAAAACTGATCACCAGGAAAATCACTCTCATTTCATCAATAGATCAAATCCATCGCTTTGATCGATTGATTAAATGATAAAGGAGGTAGAGGTGAGGGAGATGAAGGAAGTTACTGATGTCCAGCCTAAGCTGAACATCCAGTAGCCTCCTCCATTTGACAATCACTGTCACTCTTCTCCGTTCCTCTTCTTTTCACCTCCTTTTTCTCCTCCTCCTCCCTCTTTTTCATCTCCCTCTCATGCAGCTTGTTCTTCATCCTTTCCAACGCTGCCTCCCTGTCCAGGATCCCCATCTGAATGGGAAGCAGCCTCTCCTGCTCTTTTGGTACAGACAGATGTCCTCCAGCAGTCTGATCTCCTTCTGCATGTGTTGAGCTTGCTCTTCCTTGCTTTGGTGAAGAGCAGAGATTATGTTGTCCTTGTCCTGAATCTCTGTCTTCATCTGACTCTCCATCTTTTTACGGCTCTCTTCTGTTTGTGCCAGCCTCTCAACCACAGCCTTGACCCTGTCCTGACAGTCTCTCACAGACTGGTAGAGTTCAGCTCTTTCTGTGGTTAGCTGCATCATTTTGTTGTTGAGGCTCTCAGTTAAATGCTCATTGCTTTGCTTAAGAGCATAGATTATGTTGTCCTTGTCCTGAATCTCTGTCTTCATCAGACTTTCCTTCTTTTTCCAGCTCTCATCCAAGTCTTTCACAGACTGGTGGAGTTCAGCTCTTTCTGTGTTGAGCTGTATCGTTTTCTTCTTGAGGCTCTCACGTAAATGGTCCATGCCTTGGTGAAGATCAGAGATTATGTCGTCCTTGTCCTGAATCTCAGCCTTCATCTGGCTCTCCTTCTTTCTCCAGCCCTCCTCTTTCTGTGCCAGCTCCTTGGCAAACCTCTCCTCCAATGCTCTGAACCGTTCCTGCCAGGCTGTCTCCATCCCTTCGCCATCAACCTTTGTAGCATCACTTGTGTGAAGTGCCACTGGTGGAGGAACATGGTCCTGTTGAGGACGTTCTGGTTGTTCCTGGGGCCTGTCAGCATCCCCCTGGTGTGTTGTGTTGTTTTCACTGTCCATATCAGTGCTGCTGTTTGCAGATATGCTTTAATACAAAAGACTCTTCTCTGTTTTAAACAGCAGACTGTGAACTCTCTGTGTCTCTCTTTGTGCTACTGACTCGATCAGCCTCTCAACACTTCTGTTCAATAATACTAGATGTTGTGGCTTTTATTGCCTAAAGGATCAAAGGCAGTTCTGAACACGTCATGGAGTGACAACGCCATTGTGTTCTGAACTGCCTTTGAACTGTGTTCCGTTGCTATGGTAACAGGGGACACGTTTTACGGCACAATTTTATCATGCTAGGACGTTATGAGTTACTCTTCAATTCGGCTTGAATATAATGTGATATATCCTTTTAGATTTTGGTGTGTTGGATAAAATAAACCCTGAGCCTTTGAATATTTGGTGTTTGATGGTAGATTTCCTACATATGTATCTTACAAGTGATTTTAGAAATGAGTCTGTCTTTCAGTGTCTGTTTCAATGGTTATTGATGCTTTTTCAGTTTTAGGTGATGTCTGTTGAAGAAGTTGAGGGGATTTTGGATGAAACAAGACGCCATCGAATACCAAACAGTCAGCTGATGTCAAACATACAGGACCGTTTTCTATCCTCTGATCTTCAGTATGAACCAGTTTGTTGTTGTTTACTCAGAGCTTGTTGTGTCTCTGCAGCAAATAGACGAGATGCTTGCTGCCTCAAGAAGATGAAGATGCTGTGCTGGCTGAGCTGGAGACTATAACTCAGGTCGGTCTCATCTCCATAACTGTGTTTACACTTTATGAGGTTTAATGCTAAAATTCTCACTTTTACAGAAACGGTGTGTTTTTAATTGAAATTGAAGCGTCTTCAGAGGCTCAGAGGAGCAGCGTTACTCTTCCATGTGTTCCATCTGCTCTGTTTGTTTCTGGAGTCTCTCACCTTCAGAGGCCTGTGATGAGCAGCCTCTCAGATCCCGACCTTCCTCCATAACAACATCAGCCAGATGAAAGCAGCACGACGGCTTCACTGGACCATGAAGTCCTGTGAGGTCACATTATTGTACCTGACCTTTGTTTCCTTAGTAAACCATTTTACACACTGTGACTTAACTTAAATGTATGATAGTCACTGTAATTCATCATCTGTGTACCAACTAGCACCAGGGTGAGTTACAGCAATGACAAACCCTGGTTCACAGCTAAACTCAGATGGCTGTGGTTGCAGAGGGAGGAGATGTTTAAGAGTGGGGACAAGAAGAGGAGCTGTACTGCCCGATTAGTGGCCAAATGCAAAGTTTATTGAAGAACATCATTTATTAAACTTGTGGGATTAAAAAAGTCCCTGGCATTTTTTTTGTATTTCACTGTAAATATGAGTGACATTATTAATAAATGAACTGATATATTGCCTCCCAAATGACTAGAACAAAGCCTCCTCTGCTATCTTTGAAGATGGATTTTATTGCCATTAGTTCCCCCTTGAAACGTTGTTTTTGTGCCCAGTATGTGAGAGCATTCCCAAAATTATTAAGTAGTATTTTTACTGTGTACTTTCTGAGTAATCCTTTCTCAAATTCTCTTGCCTTGTTGTCTTTATATGAGTTAAATGTCCATTTTTAATATATGTTTAAAAAACAAACAAAGAAACATATTTTATTAGAGTCAAATTGACAAATTGTCCACTTAACTTAAATCCTTTCATCTGATATTCAGGATTCTTTTGTTTTCTCTGCAGAGGACAGTTTTGAAGAGGAGCTGACATGATGTTTAAACTGAATGTAATATTATGATCATGGAATAAACTGCTAAATTTGATCCCCACATTCAGTTCTGGTTCCAGTTTCAGTTGATGGAGACACACTTCCTGCCTGTGCTGTGATTGGCTGGTACTCTTTATCTTTTAAAGAATGTTTAAATTTTAAATGGTGTGAATGTTACAGCTGTTGTTGTATGGTGGGTTAGTTTGGTCAGCAAGCATGGGCTTTTGTAATGATTGGATGTTAGCCTACTGTGAATGAGTACTAATGTGGCCAGGTTATCAGCTGAGTGTTTTCTGTGTTCAGACTAGCAGGAGGCAGAGGGATGGCTTTCTAATCAAAGTGGAACTTCTTCAGAGTCCCATCAAACTGTCAATGTAGCTAGCTAAC
Source organism: Synanceia verrucosa (assembly GCA_029721515.1). Lineage (NCBI taxonomy): Eukaryota > Metazoa > Chordata > Actinopteri > Perciformes > Synanceiidae > Synanceia > Synanceia verrucosa. The sequence continues at coordinate 22,587,001 of CM056557.1, forward strand.
GGTAGCTTCTGTGTATTGTCAAATAATACACTGCCTGGCCAAAAAAAAAAGTCGCCACCCAAAAAGAAAAGGTCACACACTCTAAAATTACGATGGACCGCCTTCAGCTTTGATTACGCAAACATTTGCTGTGGCATTGTTTTGATAAGCTTCTGCAATGTAACAAGATTTATTTGATTTAATGTGTCTCTCATGTCTTTGAGATCACAAACCTTAAAAGTGCAACAACAAAACAGCTGGACTGAAGAGCTGAACTGCATATTTGCCGGCATGAAAATGCAGTGACCCCTGTGGACGACCTCACAGGTCATTCTGCTGTAGACATGTATTTGAAGAAACCATGACTTTATTTTATTAATATCCCTACAGAAGGCTACAGAACAACCTTGCTGCTTGCAGTTATGTTTTTAATGCTGTTACCTTGAGAACACGCTGAAATTATGAATCTTTGTGGTCAAAAAGAGTGAATATGCTGCATTACACCAGATACATGACTTTAGTTTGAAAATGCTCAACATGCACAGTATGAACATTATGCCGGCATGAAAATGCAGTGACCCTGTGCTGCTCAGTCATTCTCACGACACTGGAGACATTATGAAGAAACCAGGCTTTGTTATGTAACTAGAGCCTTTCATCAAGCTACACTCCTGTGAAGGTATAGTTGCTGCATGGTTCACTTTACGCTGAAATTCCTGAATCTTTGTGGTCAAAAAGAGGAATATGCTGCACTCTTGAGTTTAAAATGCTCACATGCACAGTATGAACATTATCATGAGTGCAGCTGCAACTCCAAGTGAAAGAAAAGGCTTTGTTATGTGAACTAGAGCTGGAACTGAGAATGAAGTGCACTTTTGTTTTACTATGAGGACATAATGGTCGCACTTTTAGTAAAAAAAAACTGAACATTTGTGTCAAATTTTGGCTGGATGGAAAACTTGTTGAACTTTTTCCAGATTATATTTGCCAGGCTCAGGAAGAAATGCTGAATATTTTGCTGTGAAATAACCTGTAATTTTGCAACTGAATTAAATGTTTGCCACTGCATTTTTTAAATCTTGCAAAATGTTGTGTTTTGTTATGTGCGGGTCATAAAGTAGTTCAACAGTTTATTAATAGAAAAACCAAAGGAACTCAGGTGTGGGCGGTGGAGGAAGGCAGACGAGCTGGGACGACGAACATGGAGGAAAACTATAATATAAGTATAATAATATTAAAGACAGGAAGTCATGAGGCACAAGAAGGATCTGGTTGAAACAGGAAGTAAAAACAAAACCAACAGCAGAGCCATGACAGTAAAACCACGAGGACTGAGCACTTAATATGCATGGGACAAAATAAAAACAAACAAACAATCAATTATAAATCATGTACATTCTGTTCCATAAATAGTTACCTTCAGTTTACAAAATTATTATTAGGGTTTACAGTACATACTGTATTTTGGTAGAATTCATTCCATAACTGTTATTAATATCTCTCATGTCTTTGAGATCACAAACCTTAAAAGTGCAACAACAACACAGTCTGGACTGGAGTTTCCTCTGGATGTGAGCAGTTTTGGACGACCTCACAGGTGAGTAATGCTGCTGTAAATGTATTTAGACTTTTGTTGATTATCATAGATAGTATAGTATGTCTTATTTACGACATACTAGACTATGACATATTTTTTTTTTTAATTGCGTGACATTTCATAATATGCCTTTTTTTTACAACTTTTTTGAAAGTTTTATGCTGTGACTGTTTAGGATCATATAATATGTTGCTTTGATGCCTTTTATCAACAATCTATTTTTTTAACTCTTTGACTTTTTTCCACATATTATACTATGACATATTTTTTTAAAATTTCATGACATTTCGTAATATGCGTATCTTACAATTTTTTTGAAAGCATTACACTATGACTGTATTCAGGATCACATAATATGTTGTTTTGATGCCTTTTATCACCATTCTATTTTTTTTTAACTTTTTGACTTTTTTCAACATACTATAAGATGACATTTTTTAAATTTGATGACATTTCATTATATGCCTTTTTTACAACTTGTTTGAGGATTCTGACAGCACGACAGTCATCAGAATCATGTAATATGTTTTGATGACTTTTATGGACAATCTAGATTTTGACCTATTTTGACATTTTTTCAATTTCATGACATTTTATATGTCTTTGTTCCAACTTTTTTTGAAGAATCTGACAGTATGACAGTAATCAGAATCATATAATATGTTGTTTTGATTAATTTTATTGACAATCTAGGTTTTGATCTTGAATGACTTTTTCGACATACTATATGATGACAATTTTTTAATTTCTTTACATTTCATAATATGCCTTTTTCAAACTTCTTTTGAAGGATCTAACAGCATGACAATAATCAGACACATATAACATGTTGTTTTGATTACTTTTATTGTCAATTTAGATTTTGACCTATTTTTACTTTTTTTGACACACTGTACTAAGACATTTTTTTTAAATTAAATGACATTTCATAATATGCTTTTTTACAACTTTATTTGAAAGCATTACACTGTGACTATTCAGGATCATATGTTGTTTTGATGTCTATTATTAACAATCTTTTTTTTTTGGAACTTTTTGACTTTTTTGCGACATAGAGTAACTGGAAACTCCAGAGAGCCATGCCATTATGTTCTTTACAAGTTTATTTAAATTTTGACCATGACTGTACATTTGTGAAAAAAACTGATCACCAGGAAAATCACTCTCATTTCATCAATAGATCAAATCCATCGCTTTGATCGATTGATTAAATGATAAAGGAGGTAGAGGCGAGGGAGATGAAGGAAGTTACTGATGTCCAGCCTAAGCTGAACATCCAGTAGCCTCCTCCATTTGACAATCACTGTCACTCTTCTCCGTTCCTCTTCTTTTCACCTCCTTTTTCTCCTCCTCCTCCCTCTTTTTCATCTCCCTCTCATGCAGCTTGTTCTTCATCCTTTCCAACGCTGCCTCCCTGTCCAGGATCCCCATCTGAATGGGAAGCAGCCTCTCCTGCTCTTTTGGTACAGACAGATGTCCTCCAGCAGTCTGATCTCCTTCTGCATGTGTTGAGCTTGCTCTTCCTTGCTTTGGTGAAGAGCAGAGATTATGTTGTCCTTGTCCTGAATCTCTGTCTTCATCTGACTCTCCATCTTTTTACGGCTCTCTTCTGTTTGTTCCAGCCTCTCAACCACAGCCTTGACCCTGTCCTGACAGTCTCTCACAGACTGGTAGAGTTCAGCTCTTTCTGTGGTTAGCTGCATCATTTTGTTGTTGAGGCTCTCAGTTAAATGCTCATTGCTTTGCTTAAGAGCATAGATTATGTTGTCCTTGTCCTGAATCTCTGTCTTCATCAGACTTTCCTTCTTTTTCCAGCTCTCATCCAAGTCTTTCACAGACTGGTGGAGTTCAGCTCTTTCTGTGTTGAGCTGTATCGTTTTCTTCTTTAGGCTCTCACGTAAATGGTCCATGCCTTGGTGAAGATCAGAGATTATGTCGTCCTTGTCCTGAATCTCAGCCTTCATCTGGCTCTCCTTCTTTCTCCAGCCCTCCTCTTTCTGTGCCAGCTCCTTGGCAAACCTCTCCTCCAATGCTCTGAACCGTTCCTGCCAGGCTGTCTCCATCCCTTCGCCATCAACCTTTGTAGCATCACTTGTGTGAAGTGCCACTGGTGGAGGAACATGGTCCTGTTGAGGACGTTCTGGTTGTTCCTGGGGCCTGTCAGCATCCCCCTGGTGTGTTGTGTTGTTTTCACTGTCCATATCAGTGCTGCTGTTTGCAGATATGCTTTAATACAAAAGACTCTTCTCTGTTTTAAACAGCAGACTGTGAACTCTCTGTGTCTCTCTTTGTGCTACTGACTCGATCAGCCTCTCAACACTTCTGTTCAATAATACTAGATGTTGTGGCTTTTATTGTGCCTAAAGGATCAAAGGCAGTTCTGAACACGTCATGGAGTGACAACGCCATTGTGTTCTGAACTGCCTTTGAACTGTGTTCCGTTGCTATGGTAACAGGGGACACGTTTTACGGCACAATTTTATCATGCTAGGACGTTATGAGTTACTCTTCAATTCGGCTTGAATATAATGTGATATATCCTTTTAGATTTTGGTGTGTTGGATAAAATAAACCCTGAGCCTTTGAATATTTGGTGTTTGATGGTAGATTTCCTACATATGTATCTTACAAGTGATTTTAGAAATGAGTCTGTCTTTCAGTGTCTGTTTCAATGGTTATTGATGCTTTTTCAGTTTTAGGTGATGTCTGTTGAAGAAGTTGAGGGGATTTTGGATGAAACAAGACGCCATCGAATACCAAACAGTCAGCTGATGTCAAACATACAGGACCGTTTTCTATCCTCTGATCTTCAGTATGAACCAGTTTGTTGTTGTTTACTCAGAGCTTGTTGTGTCTCTGCAGCAAATAGACGAGATGCTTGCTGCCTCAAGAAGATGAAGATGCTGTGCTGGCTGAGCTGGAGACTATAACTCAGGTCGGTCTCATCTCCATAACTGTGTTTACACTTTATGAGGTTTAATGCTAAAATTCTCACTTTTACAGAAACGGTGTGTTTTTAATTGAAATTGAAGCGTCTTCAGAGGCTCAGAGGAGCAGCGTTACTCTTCCATGTGTTCCATCTGCTCTGTTTGTTTCTGGAGTCTCTCACCTTCAGAGGCCTGTGATGAGCAGCCTCTCAGATCCCGACCTTCCTCCATAACAACATCAGCCAGATGAAAGCAGCACGACGGCTTCACTGGACCATGAAGTCCTGTGAGGTCAGATTATTGTACCTGACCTTTGTTTCCTTAGTAAACCATTTTACACACTGTGACTTAACTTAAATGTATGATAGTCACTGTAATTCATCATCTGTGTACCAACTAGCACCAGGGTGAGTTACAGCAATGACAAACCCTGGTTCACAGCTAAACTCAGATGGCTGTGGTTGCAGAGGGAGGAGATGTTTAAGAGTGGGGACAAGAAGAGGAGCTGTACTGCCCGATTAGTGGCCAAATGCAAAGTTTATTGAAGAACATCATTTATTAAACTTGTGGGACTAAAAAAGTCCTTGGCATTTTTTTTGTATTTCACTGTAAATATGAGTGACAATATTAATAAATGAACTGATATGTTGCCTCCCAAATGA
>CM056557.1:25101279-25341279 GCA_029721515.1 Synanceia verrucosa
CTGAATGATCAGGTTATTCCATCAATGGATTTTTTCTTCCCTGATGGCATGGGCATATTCCAAGATGACAATGTCAGGATTCATCGGGCTCAAATAGTGAAAGAGTGGTTCAGGGAGCATGAGTCATCATTTTCACCACAGAGTCCAGACCTTAACCCCATCGAGAATCTCAGGGATGTGCTGGAGAAGCCTTTGTGCAGCGGTCAGACTGTACCATCATCAATGCAAGATCTTGGTGAAAAATTAATGCAACACTGGATGGAAATAAATCTTGTGACATTGCAGAAGCTTATTGAAACAATGCCACAACGAATGTTTGCCGTAATCAAAGCTGAAGGCGGTCCAACGTAATTTTAGAGTGTGTGACCTTTTTTTTTGGGTGGCGACTTTTTTTTTTTGGCCAGGCAGTGTATTATTTGACAATACACAGAAGCTACCGTTAGCTAGCTACATTGACAGTTTGATGGGACTCTGAAGAAGTTCCACTTTGATTAGAAAGCCATCCCTCTGCCTCCTGCTAGTCTGAACACAGAAAACACTCAGCTGATAACCTGGCCACATTAGTACTCATTCACAGTAGGCTAACATCCAATCATTACAAAAGCCCATGCTTGCTGACCAAACTAACCCACCATACAACAACAGCTGTAACATTCACACCATTTAAAATTTAAACATTCTTTAAAAGATAAAGAGTACCAGCCAATCACAGCACAGGCAGGAAGTGTGTCTCCATCAACTGAAACTGGAACCAGAACTGAATGTGGGGATCAAATTTAGCAGTTTATTCCATGATCATAATATTACATTCAGTTTAAACATCATGTCAGCTCCTCTTCAAAACTGTCCTCTGCAGAGAAAACAAAAGAATCCTGAATATCAGATGAAAGGATTTAAGTGAAGTGGACAATTTGTCAATTTGACTCGAATAAAATATGTTTCTTTGTTTGTTTTTTTTAAACCTATATTAAAAATGGACATTTAACTCATATAAAGACAACAAGGCAAGAGAATTTGAGAAAGGATTACTCAGAAAGTACACAGTAAAAGTACTACTTAATAATTTTGGGAATGCTCTCACATACTGGGCACAAAAACAACATTTCAAGGGGAAACTAATGGCAATAAAATCCATCTTCAAAGATAGCACAGGAGGCTTTGTTCTAGTCATTTGGGAGGCAACATATCAGTTCATTTATTAATATTGTCACTCATATTTACAGTGAAATACAAAAAAATGCCAGGGACTTTTTTAATCCCACAAGTTTAATAAATGATGTTCTTCAATAAACTTTGCATTTGGCCACTAATCGGGCAGTACAGCTCCTCTTCTTGTCCCCACTCTTAAACATCTCCTCCCTCTGCAACCACAGCCATCTGAGTTTAGCTGTGAACCAGGGTTTGTCATTGCTGTAACTCACCCTGGTGCTAGTTGGTACACAGATGATGAATTACAGTGACTATCATACATTTAAGTTAAGTCATAGTGTGTAAAATGGTTTACTAAGGAAACAAAGGTCAGGTACAATAATCTGACCTCACAGGACTTCATGGTCCAGTGAAGCCGTCGTGCTGCTTTCATCTGGCTGATGTTGTTATGGAGGAAGGTCGGGATCTGAGAGGCTGCTCATCACAGGCCTCTGAAGGTGAGAGACATACATACAGACATACAGCATGTTGAGGACAGCCGATCCTTTTAACGAGGCCAGGTGTATTAAAGACGACAGAATGCACAGTGATCACATGATACGGCTGGATTATGATCGGGACAACACAAAGAGGCTGTTTGGTGTCAAAGCAACAGTCAGAGAAAACAAAAAGGGGGCAAGAGAACAGACCTGGTTTCTCCTGAGTGGACGCTGGGACTTCTGGGAGCTCGTCCTCGGGAACCTCAGGAAGCTCGGCGTCTCCCTGAGACACAAACAGAGCAGATCGAACACATGGAAGAGTAACGCTGCTCCTCTGAGCCTCTGAAGAAACTTCAATTTCAATTAAAAACACACCGTTTCTGTAAAAGTGAGAATTTTAGCATTAAACCTCATAAAGTGTAAACACAGTTATGGAGATGAGACCGACCTGAGTTATAGTCTCCAGCTCAGCCAGCACAGCATCTTCATCTTCTTGAGGCAGCAAGCATCTCGTCTATTTGCTGCAGAGACACAACAAGCTCTGAGTAAACAACAACAAACTGGTTCATACTGAAGATCAGAGGATAGAAAACGGTCCTGTATGTTTGACATCAGCTGACTGTTTGGTATTCGATGGTGTCTTGTTTCATCCCAAATCCCCTCAACTTCTTCAACAGACATCACCTAAAACTGAAAAAGCATCAATAACCATTGAAACAGACACTGAAAGACAGACTCATTTCTAAAATCACTTGTAAGATACATATGTAGGAAATCTACCATCAAACACCAAATATTCAAAGGCTCAGGGTTTGTTTTATCCAACACACCAAAATCTAAAAGCATATATCACATTATATTGAAGCTGAATTGAAGAGTAACTCATAACGTCCTAGCATGATAATTTTGTGCCGTAAAACGTGTCCCCTGTTACCATAGCAACGGAACACAGTTCAAAGGCAGTTCAGAACACAATGGCGTTGTCACTCCATGACGTGTTCAGAACTGCCTTTGATCCTTTAGGCAATAAAAGCCACAACATCTAGTATTATTGAACAGAAGTGTTTAGAGGCTGATCGAGTCAGTAGCACAAAGAGAGACAGAGAGTTCACAGTCTGCTGTTTAAAACACAGAGGAGCCTTTTGTACTAAAGCATATCTGCAAACAGCAGCACTGATATGGACAGTGAAAACAACACAATACACCAGGGGGATGCTGACAGGCCCCAGGAACAACCAGAACGTCCTCAACAGGACCATGTTCCTCCACCAGTGGCACTTCACGCAAGTGATGCTACAAAGGTTGATGGCGAAGGGATGAAGACAGCCTGGCAGGAACGGTTCAGAGCATTGGAGGAGAGGTTTGCCAAGGAGCTGGCACAGAAAGAGGAGGGCTGGAGAAAGAAGGAGAGCCAGATGAAGGCTGAGATTCAGGACAAGGACGACATAATCTCTAATCTTCACCAAGGCATGGACCATTTACGTGAGAGCCTCAAGCAGAAAACGAGGCAGCTACAAACAGAAAGAGCTGAACTCCACCAGTCTGTGAAAGACTTGGATGAGAGCTGGAAAAAGAAGGAGAGTCTGATGAAGATTGACATTCAGGACAAGGACAACATAATCTATGCTCTTAAGCAAAGCAATGAGCATTTAAGTGAGAGCCTCAACAAGAAAATGATGCAGCTACAAACAGAAAGAGATGAACTCTACCAGTCTGCGAGAGACTGTCAGGACAGGGTCAAAGCTGTGGATGAGAGGCTGGCACAAAGAGAAGAGAGCTGTAAGAAGATGGAGAGTCAGATGAAGACAGAGATTCAGGACAAGGACAACATAATCTCTGCTCTTCACCAAAGCAAGGAAGAGCAAGCTCAACACATGCAGAAGGAGATCAGACTGCTGGAGGACATCTGTCTGTACCAAAAGAGCAGGAGAGGCTGCTTCCTATTCAGACGGGAGATCCTGGACAGGGAGGCAGCGTTGGAGAGGATGAAGAACAAGCTGCATGAGAGGGAGATGAAAAAGAGGGAGAAGGAGGAGAAAAGGAGATGAAAAGAAGAGGAACGGAGAAGAGTGACAGTGATTGTCAAATGGAGGAGGCTACTGGATGTTCAGCTTAGGCTGGACATCAGTAACTTCCTTCATCTCCCTCACCTCTACCTCCTTTATCATTTAATCAATCGATCAAAGCGATGGATTTGATCTATTGATGAAATGAGAGTGATTTTTCTGGTGATCAGTTTTTTTTTTTCACAAATGTACAGTCATGGTCAAAATTTAAATAAACTTGTAAAGAACATAACGGCTTGGCTCTCTAGAGTTTCCAGTTACTCTATGTCGCAAAAAAGTCAAAAAGTTCCAAAAAAAAAGATGTGTGTATATGTGTCTGATTATTGTCATGCTGTTAGATCCTTCAAAAAAGTTTGAAAAAGGCATATTATGAAATGTAAAGAAATTAAAAAATTGTCATCATATAGTATGTCGAAAAAGTCATTCAAGATCAAAACCTAGATTGTCAATAAAATTAATCAAAACAACATTGTTACCTCCCGGAGATGGTACCAGGGGATGAAGGGAGGAAAACAAAGTAAAATTGTTCCCGGGATGAAATGAAAGAGACAGAATCTGCTAACGGGTCAGTAAAGATTATTTATTATAAGAAAAACACGAACTTAAAAGGACCCGAACTAATGACGCTGGTCAAAAGTAAAATAAAACAGACCAGGATAAAATAATGATCAAACTATTAAACACAAGACGCCCCCGTTCGGGAGGTAATAAACCACTGAAATCACAACTCAAAACACCACCACACCTGGGGAGAAAGGAAACAACAGCCACAAAACTACGCTCTCTTTCCACACATGAAAACTCGTAAACCAGACAACCACTGTTGCCACAAGCTGCTAACTGCTTCCACCACCAATCCTGACTGTCACTGTCTCCATCTCCTCTCTCTCCTCCTCTCCCCGGGCCGCACCTCTTCTCCAGCTTTTACCTGCAATCAGCTGATGAGCGGAGTGAACACACCTGCTGATCGGGGGAGGGAAGAACGAACCTGGAGGAGCAACTGAGAGAGAGAGAGAGACACGCACACATACACAGAGAGAGAGAGAGACACGCACACATACACACACACAACACAACACGGCGCGAGGGCCGTAACACCCCCCTCCATAAGTCACAAACCAATCTCACTTAGGTTTGTGTACAATGTATGACTGCTTTGCCACCTACAGCAGAGAATACAACAGTTTACAACAGTCTCACCTCACCCACGGGACAGAGCATCAGCTACCACATTCTCAGCACCTTTCTTGTGATGGATCTGGATGTTGTACTCCTGTAACAGCAGGGACCAACGTAACAGCCGTTGATTATTGTTACGCATTCTAGCCAGGAAAACCAGAGAGTTGTGATCAGTGTAAACCAACACCGGAGCATCACTGGACCCAACGTAAACCTCAAAATGCTGGAATGCTAGTAGCATCGCCAGGGTCTCCTTCTCAACCGTAGAGTAGTTCAGCTGGTGGTTCTTGAACTTGGCCGAGAAGAAACACACTGGGTGCGTCACTCCATCTACGCCCTCCTGGAGAAGCACAGCACCAGCACCAGTCGCACTAGCATCCACTTCCAGTTTGAATGGAAGGGAGAAATCTGGAGCAGCTAAAACTGGGGCACTGCACAGCAGGGACTTTGCCGCCTCAAAAGCCTGCTGGCACTCTTCTGTCCACACAAAAGGAACCTTGGGACTGCAAAGAGAAGTGAGAGGTGAAACTACTGTGGAGAAGTTCCTACAAAAACATCTATAATAGCCGGTCATCCCCAGGAACCGACGGAGCTCACGTCTGGTTGTGGGAACCGGGTACTTAATCACTGCAGCAATCTTAGCATCCACTGGTCTAACCTGACCATGACCTACCTGCTTACCTAGGTATGTAACCATCGCCTTCCCGAATTCACACTTCGATAGGTTAAGGGTTAAACATGCCTCTGCAAGCCGCCGGAAAACAGTTCGCAACTGTCCACATGACTCGACCAGTCACTTGAGTAAACCACCACATCATCCAGATAGACACTACAGTGGGGAACATCCCCCAACACCCTCTACATGAGCCTCTGGAAGGTGGCAGGGGCGTTTTTCAACCCAAAAGGATTCACGGTGTACTGCATGAAATGGTCAGGGGTTACAAAAGCAGATACATCTGAGGCTCTAGGGGTTAGTGGCACCTGCCAGTATCCTTTCAGTAGATCTAATTTTGTGATGAAAGAAGCTGGACCTATGTTGTCTACACAATCTTCCATTCTTGGTAGAGGAAATGAATCAGCCACAGTGACTACATTAACTCTCCGGTAATCAGTGCAGAACCGGGGGGTGTCATCAGCCTTAGATACCAATAAACATGGGGAACTCCAGGGGCTGCAACTTGGCGTGGCCAGATTATTACTCACCAGATATTCAACCTCAGATTTCATTACCTCACGTTTTGGCATGGAGCAACGGTAGGCATGCTGCTTAATGGGAGCTGCACCATCTACATCAATGTCATGCTCCAGGACGTTAGTACAGGAGGGCACATCACTGAACAGAGTGGGAAAGTCATTAAAAAGGTTCATTATATCATGCCGCAGCTCATCCGAGAGATAAGACAAGCGGGACTCAGCCTCACACAGGAACTCGGAGTTGGTGAGCTTGCCGACTTGCTGACCCATAGAAGGCACCTTAAGGCCATCATCAGCCTCAGCACACACCAAAGATGCAGACATTATAGGAGAGGCCGGTTCTCCCTGGGAGGATTCTCTGGTCAAATAGGCCTTGAGCATAGTCACATGACACAGTCGTGTCTTCCTTCTGCGTTCTGGTGTGGAGATCACATAATCTGTCTCAGACACTTTCCTGTCCACCACATATGGACCTAAAAATCTGGCAGTGAGGGCACTACCTGGTACCGGTGACAACACAAGCACTTGGTCACCTGGCTTAAAGTGCCGTGCCACTGCCTTACAGTCAAACCACCCTTTCATCCGCTTCTGAGCAGCAGAGAGAGACTCTTTGGCAATGGAAGTGGCAGTATGCAACCGTGTTCTACATTTAGTAACAAAATCAAGAATGTTGGTCTTAGAAGGGGAAGTGGCGGTGAACCTCTCCTGCAGCACCTTCAAGGGTCCACGCACATTGTGGCCGAACACTAACTCTGAGGGACTAAAACCCAAGGATTCCTGCCTTGTGTCCCTTATGGCAAACAACATGAAGGGCAAGCCCTCATCCCAATCTTTACCTGTCTCAAAACAATACCGCTGTAGCATTGCTTTCAGGATTTGGTGCCACCGCTCCAATGCGCCCTGAGACACTGGGTGGTACGCACTGCTCACAGAGTGTGACACCCCCAAGGCCTGTAGAGTCTGTTTGAAGGTTTTAGAAAGGAAATTCGTGCCTTGATCTGTCTGGACGACACGTGGCAAGCCAAACGTGGTGAAAAATTTTATAAGTGCCTTACTCACCACCGGTGCAGTAACTTTTCTAAGTGGGATGGCCTCTGGAAAACGGGTGGACACACACATTACAGTCAACATATACTGATTACCTGACCTACACTTTGGCAATGAGCCAACACAGTCAACTATGACATGCTCAAAAGGTGCACCAACAGCTGGAACAGGGTGCAGAGGAGCCGGAGGAACTTTCTGGTTAGGCTTACCGGTGACCTGACAGGTGTGACAAGTCCTGCAGTAACGAGCCACATCCGCCTTTAATCCAGGCCAGAAAAAGTGCTTGAGGATGCGATCATATGTTTTTGCTATGCCCAGATGGCCAGACCACAGGTGCTCATGAGCTAAAGCTAACACATGTTGCCTGTAACCTATTGGAACTACAATCTGATGCACCCATCCCCAGTCCTCATCTGCCGCTCCTAGCCGTGGAACCCACCGACGTACCAACAGACCATCGTCGAGCATATACGCAGGTTTTTCACCATAGGTGTGGTCACCTTCAACCACCACTGCACCTAAACAGCGTTTTAAGGAGGGATCTGACTTCTGTGCCTCAATAAGAGCTGCACGATTCACTGGCAAGTTGACATCTGGGAGAGGAGGGACAGCTGCTACTTCACCAGGCTGGTTCTTCTCCTGGGCCGTCACAGGGGATAACTTATCATCAGTGAAAGCAGTCGCAAACAGAGAATCTGACAACATGACCTCGCCACCAAGCTTCTGAGCTTGAGCTCGAGTAAGAGCGCAGGCACCAAACACATCAGGATATTCTTTTGCCAAATCCTCAGACATATATTCAGTTGTGGGCACAGACACCACCTCCGGTGTGGGATATACTTTTCCACCTGCAAGGTCATTGCCCATGATGAAGTCAATCCCATCAATAGGTAGTAACGAACGCACAGCCACAGCAAAAACCCAGTTGCTAGCTTGGACTGGATATGAATGTAATGAAGAGGGCAGGCACAAAACTCATCCCAATCCCTCTCACAATAGCGCTAGCATCACACGCTGATGCATCTCCCAAAGGCAGCACACTAGACAAGATGAAAGACTGCGACCCACCAGTGTCCCTCAATATGGTCACAGGGCGCTGATCCTCCACCTTACCCGTGAGAGAAACAAAGCCACTGGAAATGAATGGCTTGAAACAGGCATCGACTCCCACTGTGTGTGGAAGACGGTCAACAGGAGACGAAGCAACAGTTTTAATTAAGCTAACCCCCTTTGGCTGCTTTCTTAAAGCTGTCTGCTGTCTGTGCTTTAAAGCATCACAATCAGCTACCAGATGACCTGGTCTCAAACAGTAGAAGCACGGCCTCCCGCCTTTCGATCTCTGTGCCGGAGTGCTACTGCTGGGGTTGCTAACACTAACAATTGGACAGCTTGGTTTCTGAGGGGAGCTCCGGTTGGAAGACTGATCAGGCCGGGCAAAACTGGTCCTGTGAGTCAGCGTCAACTCATCAGCCAAAACGGCAGCCTCCTGCAACGTGGAAACCTTCTGCTCATTAAGGTAAGTTACAATACGCTCAGGCAGACAATTTTTGAATTCTTCAATTAATAATAATTCTCTCAATAGAGCCATATCAGTCACCTTACATGCCGAGCACCATCGATCGAAAAGGAGACCCTTCTCTCTTGCAAAGTCAGTATAGGTCTGGCCCTGGCTTTTCCTGAGACCCCTAAACCGCTGCCGATATGCCTCTGGTACTAACTCATACGCTCGCAGTACAGCACCTTTAAGTTTTTCATAACTTAAACTATCAACCGCGGAGAGGGAAGCGCAGGCTTCCTGAGCCTTACCACACAATCTACACTGTAGCAGTAGTGCCCACACATCCTGAGGCCAGCTCAGCGCAGCCGCGATCCGCTCGAAGGCGCTAAAGTATGTCTCAACCTCCGACTCACGGAACACCGGAACAAGGGGAATATTCTTACCCACATCAAAACCTGTTGCAGATGGTAGTGACATATTTACGGTTGTGGTACTGTCCCTAGTTTTAATCTCTAGCTCCCTCATCCTCACTGCAGTGTCTGTAGTAGCTGGGGGAATAACCCTCTCTAACACCAGGGCCTCCACCACTGCAGCCTTCAGCTCCTGCTTTCGGAGAGCACGAGAGACAGAGACGCCGTAATGAGCCGCCAGCTCGTACAAGTCACTCATCCTACATTCATCCAGCTGTGCAAGAGACGGCGCAGCGGCGAATGCGTCAACACTAAAAACTTGAGACATTACGTCTGAACACAGGAGTCAAGACAATACGGAGAAGAAACACAGTAAACACAGCTTACGCACAGCCAACACAAACTTCCCCAGACCCTGCCTGTCATAGACTGAGCCTGTCTGTCTTCTTGGAGCGTGCCGGGCTCGAGGTGGCTTTAAAGGCAAACTTCGGCAGCCGAGGCTCCGAAACGCCTACCCCCGACAGGGAACGGTATCCCCACCCAGGATTACTCCAGAAAATAAAAAAGGCACAATAATAAATGAGTGCCCGATGGATTAGCTGCGCGCAATTTAGCTGGACACTCCCCACACTTACCGGGGAAGCCGTGCCACACTATAGAAAGCCGGATTACCAACACAAACAACAGAATCACAGACACTCTCACCTTCAGATTGATCCCGGACGAGCCCCCAATTTGTTACCTCCCGGAGATGGTACCAGGGGATGAAGGGAGGAAAACAAAGTAAAATTGTTCCCGGGATGAAATGAAAGAGACAGAATCTGCTAACGGGTCAGTAAAGATTATTTATTATAAGAAAAACACGAACTTAAAAGGACCCGAACTAATGACGCTGGTCAAAAGTAAAATAAAACAGACCAGGATAAAATAATGATCAAACTATTAAACACAAGACGCCCCCGTTCGGGAGGTAATAAACCACTGAAATCACAACTCAAAACACCACCACACCTGGGGAGAAAGGAAACAACAGCCACAAAACTACGCTCTCTTTCCACACATGAAAACTCGTAAACCAGACAACCACTGTTGCCACAAGCTGCTAACTGCTTCCACCACCAATCCTGACTGTCACTGTCTCCATCTCCTCTCTCTCCTCCTCTCCCCGGGCCGCACCTCTTCTCCAGCTTTTACCTGCAATCAGCTGATGAGCGGAGTGAACACACCTGCAGATCGGGGGAGGGAAGAACGAACCTGGAGGAGCAACTGAGAGAGAGAGAGAGACACGCACACATACACAGAGAGAGAGAGAGACACGCACACATACACACACACAACACAACACGGCGCGAGGGCCGTAAAAAAAGATTGTTAATAAAAAAAAATGTCTTAGTACAGTATGTCAAAAACAGTCAAAATAGGTCAGAATTGTCAATAAAAGTAATCAAAACAACATGTTATATGTGTCTGATTATTGTCATGCTGTTAGATCCTTCAAAAAAGTTTGAAAAAGGCATATTATGAAATGTAAAGAAATTAAAAAATTGTCATCATATAGTATGTCGAAAAAGTCATTCAAGATCAAAACCTAGATTGTCAATAAAATTAATCAAAACAACATATTATATGATTCTGATTACTGTCATACTGTTAGATTCTTCAAAAAAAGTTGGAACAAAGACATATAAAATCTTCCAAAATACACTGTCTGGCCAAAAAAAAAGTCACCACCTGGATTTAACTAAGCAAATAGGTACGATCCTCCTATTGGATAATTACTGCAGGTTCAGCAACAGTATGTGCTCAAAGAATGAGGTCAGCTGACTACCTGAATATACTGAATGACCAGGTTATTCCATCAATGGATTTTTTCTTCCCTGATGGCACGGGCATATTCCAAGATGACAATGTCAGGATTCATTGGGCTCAAATAGTGAAAGAGTGATTCAGGGAGCATGAGACATCATTTTCACCACAGAGTCCAGACCTTAACCCCATCGAGAATCTCAGGGATGTGCTGGAGAAGCCTTTGTGCAGCGGTCAGACTCTACCATCATCAATGCAAGATCTTGGTGAAAAATTAATGCAACACTGGATAGAAATAAATCTTGTGACATTGCAGAAGCTTATTGAAACAATGCCACAACGAATGTTTGCCGTAATCAAAGCTGAAGGCGGTCCAACGTAATTTTAGAGTGTGTGACCTTTTTTTTTGGGTGGCAATTTTTTTTTTGGCCAGGCAGTGTATTATTTGACAATACACAGAAGCTACCGTTAGCTAGCTACATTGACAGTTTGATGGGACTCTGAAGAAGTTCCACTTTGATTAGAAAGCCATCCCTCTGCCTCCTGCTAGTCTGAACACAGAAAACACTCAGCTGATAACCTGGCCACATTAGTACTCATTCACAGTAGGCTAACATCCAATCATTACAAAAGCCCATGCTTGCTGACCAAACTAACCCACCATACAACAACAGCTGTAACATTCACACCATTTAAAATTTAAACATTCTTTAAAAGATAAAGAGTACCAGCCAATCACAGCACAGACAGGAAGTGTGTCTCCATCAACTGAAACTGGAACCAGAACTGAATGTGGGGATCAAATTTAGCAGTTTATTCCATGATCATAATATTACATTCAGTTTAAACATCATGTCAGCTCCTCTTCTAAACTGTCCTCTGCAGAGAAAACAAAAGAATCCTGATTATCAGATGAAAGGTTTTAAGTTAAGTGGACAATTTGTCAATTTGACTCAAATAAAATATGTTTCTTTGTTTGTTTTTTTTAAACCTATATTAAAAATGGACATTTAACTCATATAAAGACAACAAGGCAAGAGAATTTGAGAAAGGATTACTCAGAAAGTACACAGTAAAAGTACTACTTAATAATTTTGGGAATGCTCTCACATACTGGGCACAAAAACAACATTTCAAGGGGAAACTAATGGCAATAAAATCCATCTTCAAAGATAGCAGAGGAGGCTTTGTTCTAGTCATTTGGGAGGCAACATATCAGTTCATTTATTAATATTGTCACTCATATTTACAGTGAAATACAAAAAAAATGCCAGGGACTTTTTTTAATCCCACAAGTTTAATAAATGATGTTCTTCAATAAACTTTGCATTTGGCCACTAATCGGGCAGTACAGCTCCTCTTCTTGTCCCCACTCTTAAACATCTCCTCCCTCTGCAACCACAGCCATCTGAGTTTAGCTGTGAACCAGGGTTTGTCATTGCTGTAACTCACCCTGGTGCTAGTTGGTACACAGATGATGAATTACAGTGACTATCATACATTTAAGTTAAGTCACAGTGTGTAAAATGGTTTACTAAGGAAACAAAGGTCAGGTACAATAATCTGACCTCACAGGACTTCATGGTCCAGTGAAGCCGTCGTGCTGCTTTCATCTGGCTCATGTTGTTATGGAGGAAGGTCGGGATCTGAGAGGCTGCTCATCACAGGCCTCTGAAGGTGAGAGACTCCTCATACAGCATGTTGAGGACAGCCGATCCTTTTAACGAGGCCAGGTGTATTAAAGACGACAGAATGCACAGTGATCACATGATACGGCTGGATTATGATCGGGACAACACAAAGAGGCTGTTTGGTGTCAAAGCAACAGTCAGAGAAAACAAAAGGGGGCAAGAGAACAGACCTGGTTTCTCCTGAGTGGACGCTGGGACTTCTGGGAGCTCGTCCTCGGGAACCTCAGGAAGCTCGGCGTCTCCCTGAGACACAAACAGAGCAGATCGAACACATGGAAGAGTAACGCTGCTCCTCTGAGCCTCTGAAGACGCTTCAATTTCAATTAAAAACACACCGTTTCTGTAAAAGTGAGAATTTTAGCATTAAACCTCATAAAGTGTAAACACAGTTATGGAGATGAGACCGACCTGAGTTATAGTCTCCAGCTCAGCCAGCACAGCATCTTCATCTTCTTGAGGCAGCAAGCATCTCGTCTATTTGCTGCAGAGACACAACAAGCTCTGAGTAAACAACAACAAACTGGTTCATACTGAAGATCAGAGGATAGAAAACGGTCCTGTATGTTTGACATCAGCTGACTGTTTGGTATTCGATGGCGTCTTGTTTCATCCCAAATCCCCTCAACTTCTTCAACAGACATCACCTAAAACTGAAAAAGCATCAATAACCATTGAAACAGACACTGAAAGACAGACTCATTTCTAAAATCACTTGTAAGATACATATGTAGGAAATCTACCATCAAACACCAAATATTCAAAGGCTCAGGGTTTGTTTTATCCAACACACCGAAATCTAAAAGCATATATCACATTATATTGAAGCCGAATTGAAGAGTAACTCATAACGTCCTAGCATGATAATTTTGTGCCGTAAAACGTGTCCCGTTACCATAGCAACGGAACACAGTTCAAAGGCAGTTCAGAACACAATGGCGTTGTCACTCCATGACGTGTTCAGAACTGCCTTTGATCCTTTAGGCAATAAAAGCCACAACATCTAGTATTATTGAGCAGAAGTGTTGAGAGGCTGATCGAGTCAGTAGCACAAAGAGACACAGAGAGTTCACAGTCTGCTGTTTAAAACACAGAGGAGCCTTTTGTATTAAAGCATAGCTGCAAACAGCAGTGCTGACATGGATCGTGAAAACAACACAACACACCAGGGGGATGCTGACAGGCCCCAGGAACAACCAGAACGTCCTCAACAGGACCATGTTCCTCCACCAGTGGCACTTCACGCAAGTGATGCTACAAAGGTTGATGGCGAAGGGATGAAGACAGCCTGGCAGGAACGGTTCAGAGCATTGGAGGAGAGGTTTGCCAAGGAGCTGGCACAGAAAGAGGAGGGCTGGAGAAAGAAGGAGAGCCAGATGAAGGCTGAGATTCAGGACAAGGACGACATAATCTCTAATCTTCACCAAGGCATGGACCATTTACGTGAGAGCCTCAAGCAGAAAACGAGGCAGCTACAAACAGAAAGAGCTGAACTCCACCAGTCTGTGAAAGACTTGGATGAGAGCTGGAAAAAGAAGGAGAGTCTGATGAAGATTGACATTCAGGACAAGGACAACATAATCTATGCTCTTAAGCAAAGCAATGAGCATTTAAGTGAGAGCCTCAACAAGAAAATGATGCAGCTACAAACAGAAAGAGATGAACTCTACCAGTCTGCGAGAGACTGTCAGGACAGGGTCAAAGCTGTGGATGAGAGGCTGGCACAAAGAGAAGAGAGCTGTAAGAAGATGGAGAGTCAGATGAAGACAGAGATTCAGGACAAGGACAACATAATCTCTGCTCTTCACCAAAGCAAGGAAGAGCAAGCTCAACACATGCAGAAGGAGATCAGACTGCTGGAGGACATCTGTCTGTACCAAAAGAGCAGGAGAGGCTGCTTCCTATTCAGACGGGAGATCCTGGACAGGGAGGCAGCGTTGGAGAGGATGAAGAACAAGCTGCATGAGAGGGAGATGAAAAAGAGGGAGAAGGAGGAGAAAAGGAGATGAAAAGAAGAGGAACGGAGAAGAGTGACAGTGATTGTCAAATGGAGGAGGCTACTGGATGTTCAGCTTAGGCTGGACATCAGTAACTTCCTTCATCTCCCTCACCTCTACCTCCTTTATCATTTAATCAATCGATCAAAGCGATGGATTTGATCTATTGATGAAATGAGAGTGATTTTTCTGGTGATCAGTTTTTTTTTCTCACAAATGTACAGTCATGGTCAAAATTTAAATAAACTTGTAAAGAACATAACGGCATGGCTCTCTAGAGTTTCCAGTTACTCTATGTCGCAAAAAAGTCAAAAAGTTCCAAAAAAAAGATGTGTGTATATGTGTCTGATTATTGTCATGCTGTTAGATCCTTCAAAAAAGTTTGAAAAAGGCATATTATGAAATGTAAAGAAATTAAAAAATTGTCATCATATAGTATGTCGAAAAAGTCATTCAAGATCAAAACCTAGATTGTCAATAAAATTAATCAAAACAACATTGTTACCTCCCGGAGATGGTACCAGGGGATGAAGGGAGGAAAACAAAGTAAAATTGTTCCCGGGATGAAATGAAAGAGACAGAATCTGCTAACGGGTCAGTAAAGATTATTTATTATAAGAAAAACACGAACTTAAAAGGACCCGAACTAATGACGCTGGTCAAAAGTAAAATAAAACAGACCAGGATAAAATAATGATCAAACTATTAAACACAAGACGCCCCCGTTCGGGAGGTAATAAACCACTGAAATCACAACTCAAAACACCACCACACCTGGGGAGAAAGGAAACAACAGCCACAAAACTACGCTCTCTTTCCACACATGAAAACTCGTAAACCAGACAACCACTGTTGCCACAAGCTGCTAACTGCTTCCACCACCAATCCTGACTGTCACTGTCTCCATCTCCTCTCTCTCCTCCTCTCCCCGGGCCGCACCTCTTCTCCAGCTTTTACCTGCAATCAGCTGATGAGCGGAGTGAACACACCTGCTGATCGGGGGAGGGGAGAACAAACCTGGAGGAGCAACTGAGAGAGAGAGAGAGACACGCACACATACACAGAGAGAGAGAGAGAGACACGCACACATACACACACACAACACAACACGGCGCGAGGGCCGTAACACCCCCCTCCATAAGTCACAAACCAATCTCACTTAGGTTTGTGTACAATGTATGACTGCTTTGCCACCTACAGCAGAGAATACAACAGTTTACAACAGTCTCACCTCACCCACGGGACAGAGCATCAGCTACCACATTCTCAGCACCTTTCTTGTGATGGATCTGGATGTTGTACTCCTGTAACAGCAGGGACCAACGTAACAGCCGTTGATTATTGTTACGCATTCTAGCCAGGAAAACCAGAGAGTTGTGATCAGTGTAAACCAACACCGGAGCATCACTGGACCCAACGTAAACCTCAAAATGCTGGAATGCTAGTAGCATCGCCAGGGTCTCCTTCTCAACCGTAGAGTAGTTCAGCTGGTGGTTCTTGAACTTGGCCGAGAAGAAACACACTGGGTGCGTCACTCCATCTACGCCCTCCTGGAGAAGCACAGCACCAGCACCAGTCGCACTAGCATCCACTTCCAGTTTGAATGGAAGGGAGAAATCTGGAGCAGCTAAAACTGGGGCACTGCACAGCAGGGACTTTGCCGCCTCAAAAGCCTGCTGGCACTCTTCTGTCCACACAAAAGGAACCTTGGGACTGCAAAGAGAAGTGAGAGGTGAAACTACTGTGGAGAAGGTCCTACAAAAACATCTATAATAGCCGGTCATCCCCAGGAACCGACGGAGCTCACGTCTGGTTGTGGGAACCGGGTACTTAATCACTGCAGCAATCTTAGCATCCACTGGTCTAACCTGACCATGACCTACCTGCTTACCTAGGTATGTAACCATCGCCTTCCCGAATTCACACTTCGATAGGTTAAGGGTTAAACATGCCTCTGCAAGCCGCCGGAAAACAGTTCGCAACTGTCCACATGACTCCACCAGTCACTTGAGTAAACCACCACATCATCCAGATAGACACTACAGTGGGGAACATCCCCCAACACCCTCTGCATGAGCCTCTGGAAGGTGGCAGGGGCGTTTTTCAACCCAAAAGGATTCACGGTGTACTGCATGAAATGGTCAGGGGTTACAAAAGCAGATACATCTGAGGCTCTAGGGGTTAGTGGCACCTGCCAGTATCCTTTCAGTAGATCTAATTTTGTGATGAAAGAAGCTGGACCTATGTTGTCTACACAATCTTCCATTCTTGGTAGAGGAAATGAATCAGCCACAGTGACTACATTAACTCTCCGGTAATCAGTGCAGAACCGGGGGGTGTCATCAGCCTTAGATACCAATAAACATGGGGAACTCCAGGGGCTGCAACTTGGCGTGGCCAGATTATTACTCACCAGATATTCAACCTCAGATTTCATTACCTCACGTTTTGGCATGGAGCAACGGTAGGCATGCTGCTTAATGGGAGCTGCACCATCTACATCAATGTCATGCTCCAGGACGTTAGTACAGGAGGGCACATCACTGAACAGAGTGGGAAAGTCATTAAAAAGGTTCATTATATCATGCCGCAGCTCATCCGAGAGATAAGACAAGCGGGACTCAGCCTCACACAGGAACTCGGAGTTGGTGAGCTTGCCGACTTGCTGACCCATAGAAGGCACCTTAAGGCCATCATCAGCCTCAGCACACACCAAAGATGCAGACATTATAGGAGAGGCCGGTTCTCCCTGGGAGGATTCTCTGGTCAAATAGGCCTTGAGCATAGTCACATGACACAGTCGTGTCTTCCTTCTGCGTTCTGGTGTGGAGATCACATAATCTGTCTCAGACACTTTCCTGTCCACCACATATGGACCTAAAAATCTGGCAGTGAGGGCACTACCTGGTACCGGTGACAACACAAGCACTTGGTCACCTGGCTTAAAGTGCCGTGCCACTGCCTTACAGTCAAACCACCCTTTCATCCGCTTCTGAGCAGCAGAGAGAGACTCTTTGGCAATGGAAGTGGCAGTATGCAACCGTGTTCTACATTTAGTAACAAAATCAAGAATGTTGGTCTTAGAAGGGGAAGTGGCGGTGAACCTCTCCTGCAGCACCTTCAAGGGTCCACGCACATTGTGGCCGAACACTAACTCTGAGGGACTAAAACCCAAGGATTCCTGCCTTGTGTCCCTTATGGCAAACAACATGAAGGGCAAGCCCTCATCCCAATCTTTACCTGTCTCAAAACAATACCGCTGTAGCATTGCTTTCAGGATTTGGTGCCACCGCTCCAATGCGCCCTGAGACACTGGGTGGTACGCACTGCTCACAGAGTGTGACACCCCCAAGGCCTGTAGAGTCTGTTTGAAGGTTTTAGAAAGGAAATTCGTGCCTTGATCTGTCTGGACGACACGTGGCAAGCCAAACGTGGTGAAAAATTTTATAAGTGCCTTACTCACCACCGGTGCAGTAACTTTTCTAAGTGGGATGGCCTCTGGAAAACGGGTGGACACACACATTACAGTCAACATATACTGATTACCTGACCTACACTTTGGCAATGAGCCAACACAGTCAACTATGACATGCTCAAAAGGTGCACCAACAGCTGGAACAGGGTGCAGAGGAGCCGGAGGAACTTTCTGGTTAGGCTTACCGGTGACCTGACAGGTGTGACAAGTCCTGCAGTAACGAGCCACATCCGCCTTTAATCCAGGCCAGAAAAAGTGCTTGAGGATGCGATCATATGTTTTTGCTATGCCCAGATGGCCAGACCACAGGTGCTCATGAGCTAAAGCTAACACATGTTGCCTGTAACCTATTGGAACTACAATCTGATGCACCCATCCCCAGTCCTCATCTGCCGCTCCTAGCCGTGGAACCCACCGACGTACCAACAGACCATCGTCGAGCATATACGCAGGTTTTTCACCATAGGTGTGGTCACCTTCAACCACCACTGCACCTAAACAGCGTTTTAAGGAGGGATCTGACTTCTGTGCCTCAATAAGAGCTGCACGATTCACTGGCAAGTTGACATCTGGGAGAGGAGGGACAGCTGCTACTTCACCAGGCTGGTTCTTCTCCTGGGCCGTCACAGGGGATAACTTATCATCAGTGAAAGCAGTCGCAAACAGAGAATCTGACAACATGACCTCGCCACCAAGCTTCTGAGCTTGAGCTCGAGTAAGAGCGCAGGCACCAAACACATCAGGATATTCTTTTGCCAAATCCTCAGACATATATTCAGTTGTGGGCACAGACACCACCTCCGGTGTGGGATATACTTTTCCACCTGCAAGGTCATTGCCCATGATGAAGTCAATCCCATCAATAGGTAGTAACGAACGCACAGCCACAGCAAAAAACCCAGTTGCTAGCTTGGACTGGATATGAATGTAATGAAGAGGGGCAGGCACAAAACTCATCCCAATCCCTCTCACAATAGCGCTAGCATCACACGCTGATGCATCTCCCAAAGGCAGCACACTAGACAAGATGAAAGACTGCGACCCACCAGTGTCCCTCAATATGGTCACAGGGCGCTGATCCTCCACCTTACCCGTGAGAGAAACAAAGCCACTGGAAATGAATGGCTTGAAACAGGCATCGACTCCCACTGTGTGTGGAAGACGGTCAACAGGAGACGAAGCAACAGTTTTAATTAAGCTAACCCCCTTTGGCTGCTTTCCTAAAGCTGTCTGCTGTCTGTGCTTTAAAGCATCACAATCAGCTACCAGATGACCTGGTCTCAAACAGTAGAAGCACGGCCTCCCGCCTTTCGATCTCTGTGCCGGAGTGCTACTGCTGGGGTTGCTAACACTAACAATTGGACAGCTTGGTTTCTGAGGGGAGCTCCGGTTGGAAGACTGATCAGGCCGGGCAAAACTGGTCCTGTGAGTCAGCGTCAACTCATCAGCCAAAACGGCAGCCTCCTGCAACGTGGAAACCTTCTGCTCATTAAGGTAAGTTACAATACGCTCAGGCAGACAATTTTTGAATTCTTCAATTAATAATAATTCTCTCAATAGAGCCATATCAGTCACCTTACATGCCGAGCACCATCGATCGAAAAGGAGACCCTTCTCTCTTGCAAAGTCAGTATAGGTCTGGCCCTGGCTTTTCCTGAGACCCCTAAACCGCTGCCGATATGCCTCTGGTACTAACTCATACGCTCGCAGTACAGCACCTTTAAGTTTTTCATAACTTAAACTATCAACCGCGGAGAGGGAAGCGCAGGCTTCCTGAGCCTTACCACATAATCTACACTGTAGCAGTAGTGCCCACACATCCTGAGGCCAGCTCAGCGCAGCCGCGATCCGCTCGAAGGCGCTAAAGTATGTCTCAACCTCCGACTCACGGAACACCGGAACAAGGGGAATATTCTTACCCACATCAAAACCTGTTGCAGATGGTAGTGACATATTTACGGTCGTGGTACTGTCCCTAGCCTTAATCTCTAGCTCCCTCATCCTCACTGCAGTGTCTGTAGTAGCTGGGGGAATAACCCCCTCTAACACCAGGGCCTCCACCACTGCAGCCTTCAGCTCCTGCTTTCGGAGAGCACGAGAGACAGAGACGCCGTAATGAGCCGCCAGCTCGTACAAGTCACTCATCCTACATTCATCCAGCTGTGCAAGAGACGGCGCAGCGGCGAATGCGTCAACACTAAAAACTTGAGACATTACGTCTGAACACAGGAGTCAAGACAATACGGAGAAGAAACACAGTAAACACAGCTTACGCACAGCCAACACAAACTTCCCCAGACCCTGCCTGTCATAGACTGAGCCTGTCTGTCTTCTTGGAGCGTGCCGGGCTCGAGGTGGCTTTAAAGGCAAACTTCGGCAGCCGAGGCTCCGAAACGCCTACCCCCGACAGGGAACGGTATCCCCACCCAGGATTACTCCAGAAAATAAAAAAGGCACAATAATAAATGAGTGCCCGATGGATAAGCTGCGCGCAATTTAGCTGGACACTCCCCACACTTACCGGGGAAGCCGTGCCACACTATAGAAAGCCGGATTACCAACACAAACAACAGAATCACAGACACTCTCACCTTCAGATTGATCCCGGACGAGCCCCCAATTTGTTACCTCCCGGAGATGGTACCAGGGGATGAAGGGAGGAAAACAAAGTAAAATTGTTCCCGGGATGAAATGAAAGAGACAGAATCTGCTAACGGGTCAGTAAAGATTATTTATTATAAGAAAAACACGAACTTAAAAGGACCCAAACTAATGACGCTGGTCAAAAGTAAAATAAAACAGACCAGGATAAAATAATGATCAAACTATTAAACACAAGACGCCCCCGTTCGGGAGGTAATAAACCACTGAAATCACAACTCAAAACACCACCACACCTGGGGAGAAAGGAAACAACAGCCACAAAACTACGCTCTCTTTCCACACATGAAAACTCGTAAACCAGACAACCACTGTTGCCACAAGCTGCTAACTGCTTCCACCACCAATCCTGACTGTCACTGTCTCCATCTCCTCTCTCTCCTCCTCTCCCCGGGCCGCACCTCTTCTCCAGCTTTTACCTGCAATCAGCTGATGAGCGGAGTGAACACACCTGCTGATCGGGGGAGGGGAGAACGAACCTGGAGGAGCAACTGAGAGAGAGAGAGAGACACGCACACATACACAGAGAGAGAGAGAGAGACACGCACACATACACACACACAACACAACACGGCGCGAGGGCCGTAAAAAAAGATTGTTAATAAAAAAAAAATGTCTTAGTACAGTATGTCAAAAACAGTCAAAATAGGTCAAAATTTAAATTGTCAATAAAAGTAATCAAAACAACATGTTATATGTGTCTGATTATTGTCATGCTGTTAGATCCTTCAAAAAAGTTTGAAAAAGGCATATTATGAAATGTAAAGAAATTAAAAAATTGTCATCATATAGTATGTCGAAAAAATCATTCAAGATCAAAACCTAGATTGTCAATAAAATTAATCAAAACAACATGTTATATGATTCTGATTACTGTCATACTGTCAGATTCTTCAAAAAAAGTTGGAACAAAGACATATAAAATGTCATGAAATTAAAAAAAATGTTAAAATAGGTCAAAATCTAGATTGTCCATAAAAGTCATCAAAACATATTACATGATTCTGATGACTGTCATGCTGTCAGAATCCTCAAAAAAGTTGTAAAAAAAAAGGGAATATAATGAAATGTCATAAAATTTAAAAAATGTCATCTTATAGTATGTTGAAAAAAGTCAAAAAGTTAAAAAAAAAATAGAATGTTGATAAAAGGCATCAAAACAACATATTATGTGATCCTGAATACAGTCATAGTGTAATGCTTTCAAAAAAATTGTAAGATACGCATATTACGAAATGTCATGAAATTTAAAAAAAAATATGTCATAGTATAGTATGTGGAAAAAAGTCAAAGAGTTAAAAAAATAGATTGTTGATAAAAGTGATTAAAACAACATATTATATGATTCTGATTACTGTCATCCTGTCAGATTCTTCAGAAAAGTTGTAAAAAGGCATACTATGAACTGTCATTAAATTAAAAAAAAATGTCATTGTATAGTATGTCGAAAAAGTCAAAGAAGTAAAAAATCTAGATTTTCAAAAAAAAGTCATTTAAACAGTCTTTTATTTATACTTCAGTCAGCAACATAAAATTATTGTTTTAATGTCTTTATCTTGAGTTTCCCCTCATGACTTAACATGACCTTTTGTTTCCTTGTTATCAAGCTAACAGCATTAAAAACATAACTGCAAGCAGCAAGGTTGTTCTGTAGCCTTCTGTAGGGATAATCAACAAAAGTCTAAATACATTTACAGCAGCATTACTCACCTGTGAGGTCGTCCAAAACTGCTCACATCCAGAGGAAACTCCAGTCCAGACTGTGTTGTTGTTGCATTTTTAAGGTTTGTGATGAGTGATATTAATAACAGTTATGGAATGAATTCTTCCAAAATACACTGTCTGGCCAAAAAAAAAGTCACCACCTGGATTTAATTAAGCAAATAGGTACGAGCCTCCTATTGGATAATTACTGCAGGTTCAGCAACAGTATGTGCTCAAAGAAT
The DNA here is from genome assembly GCA_029721515.1 of Synanceia verrucosa. Taxonomy (NCBI): domain Eukaryota; kingdom Metazoa; phylum Chordata; class Actinopteri; order Perciformes; family Synanceiidae; genus Synanceia; species Synanceia verrucosa. Next base: position 25,123,875 of record CM056557.1, read on the forward strand.
GAGGTCAGCTGACTACCTGAATATACTGAATGACCAGGTTATTCCATCAATGGATTTTTTCTTCCCTGATGGCACGGGCATATTCCAAGATGACAATGTCAGGATTCATCGGGCTCAAATAGTGAAAGAGTGGTTCAGGGAGCATGAGTCATCATTTTCACCACAGAGTCCAGACCTTAACCCCATCGAGAATCTCAGGGATGTGCTGGAGAAGCCTTTGTGCAGCGGTCAGACTCTACCATCATCAATGCAAGATCTTGGTGAAAAATTAATGCAACACTGGATGGAAATAAATCTTGTGACATTGCAGAAGCTTATTGAAACAATGCCACAGCGAATGTTTGCCGTAATCAAAGCTGAAGGTGGTCCAACGTAATTTTAGAGTGTGTGACCTTCTTTTTTGGGTGGCGACTTTTTTTTTTGGCCAGGCAGTGTATTATTTGACAATACACAGAAGCTACCATTAGCTAGCTACATTGACAGTTTGATGGGACTCTGAAGAAGCTCCACTTTGATTAGAAAGCCATCCCTCTGCCTCCTGCTAGTCTGAACACAGAAAACACTCAGCTGATAACCTGGCCACATTAGTACTCATTCACAGTAGGCTAACATCCAATCATTACAAAAGCCCATGCTTGCTGACCAAACTAACCCACCATACAACAACAGCTGTAACATTCACACCATTTAAAATTTAAACATTCTTTAAAAGATAAAGAGTACCAGCCAATCACAGCATAGGCAGGAAGTGTGTCTCCATCAACTGAAACTGGAACCAGAACTGAATGTGGGGATCAAATTTAGCAGTTTATTCCATGATCATAATATTACATTCAGTTTAAACATCATGTCAGCTCCTCTTCAAAACTGTCCTCTGCAGAGAAAACAAAAGAATCCTGAATATCAGATGAAAGCATTTAAGTTAAGTGGACAATTTGTCAATTTGACTCGAATAAAATATGTTTCTTTGTTTGTTTTTTTTAAACCTATATTAAAAATGGACATTTAACTCATATAAAGACAACAAGGCAAGAGAATTTGAGAAAGGATTACTCAGAAAGTAGACAGTAAAAATACTACTTAATAATTTTGGGAATGCTCTCACATACTGGGCACAAAAACAACATTTCAAGGGGAAACTAATGGCAATAAAATCCATCTTCAAAGATAGCAGAGGAGGCTTTGTTCTAGTCATTTGGGAGGCAACATATCAGTTCATTTATTAATATTGTCACTCATATTTACAGTGAAATACAAAAAAATGCCAGGGACTTTTTTAATCCCACAAGTTTAATAAATGATGTTCTTCAATAAACTTTGCATTTGGCCACTAATCGGGCAGTACAGCTCCTCCTCTTGTCCCCAACTCTTAAACATCTCCTCCCTCTGCAACCACAGCCATCTGAGTTTAGCTGTGAACCAGGGTTTGTCATTGCTGTCACTCACCCTGGTGCTAGTTGGTACACAGATGATGAATTACAGTGACTATCATACATTTAAGTTAAGTCACAGTGTGTAAAATGGTTTACTAAGGAAACAAAGGTCAGGTACAATAATCTGACCTCACAGGACTTCATGGTCCAGTGAAGCCGTCGTGCTGCTTTCATCTGGCTCATGTTGTTATGGAGGAAGGTCGGGATCTGAGAGGCTGCTCATCACAGGCCTCTGAAGGTGAGAGACTCCTCATACAGCATGTTGAGGACAGCCGATCCTTTTAACGAGGCCAGGTGTATTAAAGACGACAGACTGCACAGTGATCACATGATACGGCTGGATTATGATCGGGACAACACAAAGAGGCTGTTTGGTGTCAAAGCAACAGTCAGAGAAAACAAAAAGGGGGCAAGAGAACAGACCTGGTTTCTCCTGAGTGGACGCTGGGACTTCTGGGAGCTCGTCCTCGGGAACCTCAGGAAGCTCAAGGCGTCTCCCTGAGACACAAACAGAGCAGATCGAACACATGGAAGAGTAACGCTGCTCCTCTGAGCCTCTGAAGAAACTTCAATTTCAATTAAAAACACACCGTTTCTGTAAAAGTGAGAATTTTAGCATTAAACCTCATAAAGTGTAAACACAGTTATGGAGATGAGACCGACCTGAGTTATAGTCTCCAGCTCAGCCAGCACAGCATCTTCATCTTCTTGAGGCAGCAAGCATCTCGTCTATTTGCTGCAGAGACACAACAAGCTCTGAGTAAACAACAACAAACTGGTTCATACTGAAGATCAGAGGATAGAAAACGGTCCTGTATGTTTGACATCAGCTGACTGTTTGGTATTCGATGGCGTCTTGTTTCATCCCAAATCCCCTCAACTTCTTCAACAGACATCACCTAAAACTGAAAAAGCATCAATAACCATTGAAACAGACACTGAAAGACAGACTCATTTCTAAAATCACTTTTAAGATACATATGTAGGAAATCTACCATCAAACACCAAATATTCAAAGGCTCAGGGTTTGTTTTAACCAACACACCAGAATCTAAAAGCATATATCACATTATATTGAAGCTGAATTGAAGAGTAACTCATAACGTCCTAGCATGATAATTTTGTGCCGTAAAACGTGTCCCCTGTTACCATAGCAACGGAACACAGTTCAAAGGCAGTTCAGAACACAATGGCGTTGTCACTCCATGACGTGTTCAGAACTGCCTTTGATCCTTTAGGCAATAAAAGCCACAACATCTAGTATTATTGAGCAGAAGTGTTGAGAGGCTGATCGAGTCAGTAGCACAAAGAGAGACACAGAGAGTTCACAGTCTGCTGTTTAAAACACAGAGGAGCCTTTTGTATTAAAGCATATCTGCAAACAGCAGCACTGATATGGACAGTGAAAACAACACAACACACCAGGGGGATGCTGACAGGCCCCAGGAACAACCAGAACGTCCTCAACAGGACCATGTTCCTCCACCAGTGGCACTTCACGCAAGTGATGCTACAAAGGTTGATGGTGAAGGGATGAAGACAGCCTGGCAGGAACGGTTCAGAGCATTGGAGGAGAGGTTTGCCAAGGAGCTGGCACAGAAAGAGGAGGGCTGGAGAAAGAAGGAGAGCCAGATGAAGGCTGAGATTCAGGACAAGGACGACATAATCTCTAATCTTCACCAAGGCATGGACCATTTACGTGAGAGCCTCAAGCAGAAAACGAGGCAGCTACAAACAGAAAGAGCTGAACTCCACCAGTCTGTGAAAGACTTGGATGAGAGCTGGAAAAAGAAGGAGAGTCTGATGAAGATTGACATTCAGGACAAGGACAACATAATCTATGCTCTTAAGCAAAGCAATGAGCAGTTAAGTGAGAGCCTCAACAAGAAAATGATGCAGCTACAAACAGAAAGAGATGAACTCTACCAGTCTGTGAGAGACTGTCAGGACAGGGTCAAAGCTGTGGATGAGAGGCTGGCACAAAGAGAAGAGAGCTGTAAGAAGATGGAGAGTCAGATGAAGACAGAGATTCAGGACAAGGACAACATAATCTCTGCTCTTCACCAAAGCAAGGAAGAGCAAGCTCAACACATGCAGAAGGAGATCAGACTGCTGGAGGACATCTGTCTGTACCAAAAGAGCAGGAGAGGCTGCTTCCTATTCAGACGGGAGATCCTGGACAGGGAGGCAGCGTTGGAGAGGATGAAGAACAAGCTGCATGAGAGGGAGATGAAAAAGAGGGAGAAGGAGGAGAAAAGGAGGTGAAAAGAAGAGGAACGGAGAAGAGTGACAGTGATTGTCAAATGGAGGAGGCTACTGGATGTTCAGCTTAGGCTGGACATCAGTAACTTCCTTCATCTCCCTCACCTCTACCTCCTTTATCATTTAATCAATCGATCAAAGCGATGGATTTGATCTATTGATGAAATGAGAGTGATTTTCCTGTTGATCAGTTTTTTTCACAAATGTACAGTCATGGTCAAAATTTAAATAAACTTGTAAAGAACATAACGGCATGGCTCTCTAGAGTTTCCAGTTACTCTATGTCGAACAAAAGTCAAAAAGTTCCAAAAAAAGATTGTTAATAAAAAAAAATGTCTTAGTACAGTATGTCAAAAAAAAGTCAAAATAGGTCAAAATTTAAATTGTCAATAAAAGTAATCAAAACAACATGTTATATGTGTCTGATTATTGTCATGCTGTTAGATCCTTCAAAAAAGTTTGAAAAAGGCATATTATGAAATGTAAAGAAATTAAAAAATTGTCATCATATAGTATGTCGAAAAAGTCATTCAAGATCAAAACCTAGATTGTCAATAAAATTAATCAAAACAACATATTATATGATTCTGATTACTGTCATACTGTCAGATTCTTCAAAAAAAGTTGGAACAAAGACATATAAAATGTCATGAAATTAAAAAAAAATGTTAAAATAGGTCAAAATCTAGATTGTCCATAAAAGTCATCAAAACATATTACATGATTCTGATGACTGTCGTGCTGTCAGAATCCTCAAAAAAGTTGTAAAAAAAAAGGAATATAGTGAAATGTCATAAAATTTAAAAAATGTCATCTTATAGTATGTTGAAAAAAGTCAAAAAGTTAAAAAAAAAAAATAGAATGTTGATAAAAGGCATCAAAACAACATATTATGTGATCCTGAATACAGTCATAGTGTAATGCTTTCAAAAAAATTTGTAAGATACGCATATTACGAAATGTCATGAAATTTAAAAAAAAATATGTCATTGTATAGTATGTGGAAAAAAGTCAAAGAGTTAAAAAAATAGATTGTTGATAAAAGTCATTAAAACAACATATTATATGATTCTGATTACTGTCATGCTGTCAGATTCTTCAGAAAAGTTGTAAAAAGGCATACTATGAACTGTCATTAAATTAAAAAAAAATGTCATTGTATAGTATGTCGAAAAAGTCAAAGAAGTAAAAAATCTAGATTTTCAAAAAAAAGTCATTTAAACAGTTTTTTATTTATACTTCAGTCAGTAACATAAAATTATTGTTTTAATGTCTTTGTCTTGAGTTTCCCCTCATGACTTAACATGACCTTTTGTTTCATGTTCTCAAGCTAACAGCATTAAAAACATAACTGCAAGCAGCAAGGTTGTTCTGTAGCCTTCTGTAGGGATAATCAACAAAAGTCTAAATACATTTACAGCAGCATTACTCACCTGTGAGGTCGTCCAAAACTGCTCACATCCAGAGGAAACTCCAGTCCAGACTGTGTTGTTGTTGCACTTTTAAGGTTTGTGATGAGTGATATTAATAACAGTTATGGAATGAATTCTTCCAAAATACACTGTCTGGCCAAAAAAAAAGTCACCACCTGGATTTAATTAAGCAAATAGGTACGAGCCTCCTATTGGATAATTACTGCAGGTTCAGCAACAGTATGTGCTCAAAGAATGAGGTCAGCTGACTACCTGAATATACTGAATGACCAGGTTATTCCATCAATGGATTTTTTCTTCCCTGATGGCACGGGCATATTCCAAGATGACAATGTCAGGATTCATCGGGCTCAAATAGTGAAAGAGTGGTTCAGGGAGCATGAGACATCATTTTCACCACAGAGTCCAGACATTAACCCCATCGAGAATCTCAGGGATGTGCTGGAGAAGCCTTTGTGCAGCGGTCAGACTCTACCATCATCAATGCAAGATCTTGGTGAAAAATTAATGCAACACTGGATGGAAATAAATCTTGTGACATTGCAGAAGCTTATTGAAACAATGCCACAGCGAATGTTTGCCGTGATCAAAGCTGAAGGCGGTCCAACGTAATTTTAGAGTGTGTGACCTTTTTTTTTGGGTGGCGACTTTTTTTTTTGGCCAGGCAGTGTATTATTTGACAATACACAGAAGCTACCGTTAGCTAGCTACATTGACAGTTTGATGGGACTCTGAAGAAGCTCCACTTTGATTAGAAAGCCATCCCTCTGCCTCCTGCTAGTCTGAACACAGAAAACACTCAGCTGATAACCTGGCCACATTAGTACTCATTCACAGGAGGCTAACATCCAATCATTACAAAAGCCCATGCTTGCTGACCAAACTAACCCACCATACAACAACAGCTGTAACATTCACACCATTTAAAATTTAAACATTCTTTAAAAGATAAAGAGTACCAGCCAATCACAGCACAGACAGGAAGTGTGTCTCCATCAACTGAAACTGGAACCAGAACTGAATGTGGGGATCAAATTTAGCAGTTTATTCCATGATCATAATATTACATTCAGTTTAAACATCATGTCAGCTCCTCTTCAAAACTGTCCTCTGCAGAGAAAACAAAAGAATCCTGAATATCAGATGAAAGGATTTAAGTTAAGTGGACAATTTCTCAATTTGACTCGAATAAAATATGTTTCTTTGTTTTTTTTAAACCTATATTAAAAATGGACATTTAACTCATATAAAGACAACAAGGCAAGAAAATTTGAGAAAGGATTACTCAGAAAGTACACAGTAAAAATACTACTAAATAATTTTGGGAATGCTCTCACATACTGGGCACAAAAACAACATTTCAAGGGGGAACTAATGGCAATAAAATCCATCTTCAAAGATAGCAGAGGAGGCTTTGTTCTAGTCATTTGGGAGGCAACATATCAGTTCATTTATTAATTTATTAATGTCATACTATAGTATGTCGAAAAAATCAAAAAAATGTCAATTTTTAAAAAGTCAAAATAAGTCATCAAAAAGACTTATTATAGTGTGTTGATTTGTTTTAATATAGAATTATGTTGAAAAAAGTTGTTAAAAAACATTTTATAGCATGTTGAAAATTATCAAAAAATGTCATACTATAGTATGTCAAATAGTTGTTAAGTTGTTTAATTTCACTTATTTGTTCTTGTTTTTCTTCTTCTTTTTATTTATTATTATTTATATTTTGTTGCATTATTTATTTTTTATTTCATTATATTTTATGTATTGCCTTGTTCCATTGTTGCTGTTAAACTTGCCAACTTTCATTATCACATATAACACATTATTTATTTTTTTCATCTTTTGGTTATTTCATTTGAAACCTTTTTCATGAATTAGATCATAATTTGGGATTAAAGGGTTAAAAGGTCTTGATTGACATGCTTCATTCAGTTTGTATCTTTGGTTTGATGAGAGATAATATTGAATATACTGTCCAGGGAAACCGCTGCCATTTAACATCACAGCGACGTCTCACTCTGCACCTTTTTCTGGATCTCATAGACATCAGCAGTGCCTCAGTCTCATTTTGGAAACATTTGGCCTGGTAAAGGAGGGTGAAAAACTTTTAGCCTCTTCCTTAAAATGTCTGTAAATCTTATACTTTATTTTCTTTTGTGTTTTTTCTTATGTTATATTTTTGCACTACTCTGCACTGTATGAACCTTTTCGAACTATCTATATTATACTGTGTATGGCAGGATTTTCATTAATAATAAAATTATTAATTAATAAAATGTTATCTCTTGTCAGCTCATCTTATGAAATCATGGCTCATGTTTACAGCACAGAGTGATTCACCCTGTCCACCCTAACGATCTTTGCAGCATGTCCTCCACTCACTCAGAGGAAACATCCTCCCATGACGTCACATCATACTACCATCCTGCCAGGCCACTGGCCAATCAGCGACAGAGAGGCGGGCATAGCAGCTGTACAGCTGTCCAATCAGCGGATAGCGCGAGCTCTGCTCACCATCTCCTCCCTCCTGATTGGAGGGTTGAACTCTGAAGGAGGCGGGATTCCAAAAGTGTCCAATCAGAGGTCGTCCGTGTTTCTCATTATCATAAATTATTCCTCAGCATCCCTCCAGCTGTCTGCCAGCGACTTATCAGCAGTTTCAAAGGTGAGCTTTGTTTTGGGCTCACTCCTGTCTGGAGCACCTGAGAAATAATGAGGACTAATTATTAATGACTTTCTCTGTCAGCCTAAAGAAAATTATCTGAAGTGCTTTCACCATCTTTTTGTTTGTTTTTTTCAAAAACGTTTTTAATTAAAAAAAAAAACAAACAACAAACAAAACCAAAGATGTGGACTTTCTTGGGAATAGCCAGCTTCACTTACCTTTACAAAAAATCCACCTCTCTGCTGACTCTGGATCAGAGAGAGCTGGTGATGGCGGCAGCGTTGTTCCTGACAGCCGGGCTGCTGCTCACCTGTTTCAGGTACTTCCACATGCAGAAGCTCAGAGTCTCTCAGGTGTTTCATTTGCCGCTGAGCCTCCTGTCTTTCTTACCTGCCGTCAACCATCTAATCCCCCAAACTTCAACACAGAGGAGCGAGCAAGCAGAGAACACCTGTCAGAAGGTAAGACAGCACACCTGGATGTGTCAAGCTGCTGACAGCCACGAAAGGAAGACATTAATAAAAGACTAATAATGCGTTTTTTTCCCCCATTAGGGTGTAACTAAGTAGGAACAATCAATAAAACATCAGTTAAAAACATTTAATTTAATCCTGGTTGATTTAGAATTTAGATTTTTTGTAGAATATAGATTTATAATCCTTTTTTGTGTACTGTGAGATAAACTGTAATGCAGAAATGTTGCCACAGACACATCATACTGACTGTTTGTGTCACCTCCTCTCCAGATAAATGATGACTCAACAGACATTTACTCAAATAAAAATCTTGCAGATTACCTCATTAAGTACAATTTCTCTTACTTTATATCTCACTCCACTGCGTGTTACAGGCAAATATTGTACTGTTTACTACATTTATTGTTTCTTTCCAGAAAATTAAAGGGTTAACAATTCAAAATATACTTTATGAATAGATTTAATGTACTATCAAATATCAAATTATCAAAATAGTTTTTGTTTGTTTTCAACTCATCTGCATCATCAGTACTTTTACTTTTGGCACAATAAGTATATTTTTGAATGCTTGTACTTTGTGTATCACTGTCCTGCACTGTTACCAGTTATGAAAATATTATTGCACTACTGTACATTCAAACGTCACATTTTACACTTTAATATTTACTAAATATTATATATGTTATATATATTTTATAATACATAATATTTACAGTATATACAGAAAGTGTCAAATGTATAATAGTGGAATAATATTGGATTACCATATGCAATATTCTATAATATATACTTCTGTATATACTGTGAATATTAATAATTTCATAACCTATACTCCTGAATATGTATATTCTTATGACCCATATGTTATCATTTATTTATTTACTGCTTTTCCACTTCTTGTCAGATGCAATCAGCATTTTCTTTCCTTGTACTTGTGACTTTGTTTGCCTGTTTGAAGCTGAATCTAATCAAATTTTGAAAAGCTGTAATGATGCATTTATTAATTTACTACATATATATCTCTATATTTTTGTATATATTTGATGAGCTTAATAAATCATGGCTCTACTTTTATCAGCACATTTCTGAATTAAAGTGCTTTACAGGTTGATGAATATTTATGGTTTATTTTTTTAATGTTTGTCTCACAGTCCAGCTCAGTTTGGACTTTACTCTCAATGAGCCTCTCCTTGTTTCCAGAGCCGGAGAACGAGGAAGCGAGCAGACGTAGATGCAGAGTCGGCCGCTCAGAGCGCCTCGGCCAGTGGCCCCTCCGGGGCCCTGGAGCCAGACGTGGTGATCGTCGGGGCCGGCGTCCTGGGCTCAGCAATGGCGGCCGTCCTGGCCCGAGATGGGAGGAGGGTGACGGTGGTGGAGAGGGACCTGAAGGAGCCGGACAGGATAGTGGGGGAGCTGCTGCAGCCTGGAGGGTTCAGGGCCCTCAAAGACCTGGGACTGGAAGGTCAGAGAGCAGCAGATGAGCGCAGAGTTTCAGCCTCATATCAGCCTTTTAAATAACTGTTTTAGTTCCTAAGTTAAATGTATAATGTGTTATAAACTTATAGAAAATTCCTAAGATCATCTCCATCCTAAAACATTTTTAGGTGACCCAAAAGGTTAAAATTAACTTCAATGAAGTGAAAATTTCTCAGACAAACATGGACGTCGCCATGGTAACAACCTATCAGCAGGTGTCCTAAATCATCCTCTGTTTGACTCTTAATGGGACCATAATTTACTAAATGAACATCATGCTGTGCTGAAGAACACTTGAAACTACAGACTGAGACCATAAACTCATGTTTACAATGTTTACTGAGGGAATAAATCAAGAGAGAAGGAGCATCATTTTCTATTAGACTGATGTAGAACCAGGGGAGTCATTTGTCATTTAATACTGCGTAATATTCCTGTTATATCGTCTGTATCCTGTTTTCAAAAGAGACTTTTATTTTAACTCTTTGAGTGCAATCGATGTATATATACGTCTTTTGTTTTCGGCAGCAGCCACAAGAGGGCGCTGTCCTGCAGCCTGTGAGTAACTTTGGTCTCTTCTTTCATTTGAGCTATTCAGTGTTTTCAGAGACATAGTGCAAAATATTCTGTGGGTCTAGAAATATGACTCAAAATGGAACAACGCACTTTTTATTTTATAAAACGACTGGCACTCAAAGAGTTTTAAAGGGGATATGAAAAAGGTTTCTAAAAGCACCAAATATGTCAGAATTCATTTATGGAAAATATGACCAGGATATTTTCCGGTGATATGAAAATGGAATGGGTTAGTCTGTCCACAGTGTGAGCAAACAGCAGCAGACTGAGTGAATAATGGCTGAGTGTTGTGAAACCGACCTGTTTCCTGTGTTTGTCCTCAGGTTCAGTCGAAGGTCTGGATGCCCACCAGGTGAACGGCTACGTCATCCACGACATTGAGAGCAGCACCCAGGTGGAGATCCCCTACCCTCAGGGAGAGGACAGCGTCAAGTGTGGACGAGCTTTCCATCATGGCCGATTCATCATGGGTCTGAGGAGAACCGCCCTGGCTCAGCCGAAGTGAGTGGAGTCACAAAAATCAGTTCATTACACCACTTCTTAAAGGTTAGCATAGCTCATAGTTTGAGTGACTAGTCAGGGACAACACGTAACTTAAGGAAAACCAAGATAAAAACACTAAATCTGAGGAAAAAGACCCTCAAAACAAGTCAAATCTTTCTGATAATTATTTGGTAAAATCATCTTTTCCATTGAATAACTACGAACGCCTTTAGTCTTTGGACTGACACAGTTTGTGTTTCAGTCCTAATGAGAAGCTATTTTAAGTCATATAAAGATTTTATTGCTCAGGTATCTATATGGTGTGTATTTTATTCAAGATTCAAGAGTTTTTATTGTCATCATGCACGTATACAGAAGTTTTGTAGAGTCTCTCGACTTAAAGGCACACATAAATAAGAAATAAAAATAACGGTATAAAGATATAAAACACTCATATTTGCAGTGGAAAATGATTTTATATTGTATATATTTACAGGTTTTATATTTATTTTTATGTAGAGGAGTAGTCATGCATTTTTTCTAAATGTAATACTCCTTACTAAAATAATCTTAATAGCTCTTGTGTCACTGAATTTAATCAGAAGTCTGTATTTAGCTGCTCTTCAGGTGTATCTGTTAAACTGTGTAACTGCACCTCCCAGTGTCACAATGGTAGAAGGCACAGTGACCAGTCTGCAGGAGGAGGACGGCTGTGTAACCGGAGTCCAGTACAAGGACAAAGAGACCGGAGACACCAGGGTGAGCGATCATCTTCCACTTTTGTCCTCCTCACCTCACGGCTTAGAAACGATTTAACGCAGACTGTGTGAACCTGCAGGAAATCCATGCAGCGCTGACCGTGGTGGCCGACGGCTGTTTCTCCAAGTTCAGGAAGAGTCTGGTCTCTGGGAAAGCTCACACCTCCTCTCACTTTGTCGGATGTCTTATGAAGGTAAACAGACATGATAATGACAAGAAATGAGTCATGGTCTGGCCTCTTTCCAAATATTTCCTTTTTCTTTCTCATATTTGAGAGTAAGCTGAAAATCTTCTGGTTCTGGACTGTTGTTGGAACAAAGATGGTTGGTTTTTATACTAAATTATTCTTTGCTTAATTGAGAAAATAATTAGATTCATTCATTCAGTTGTTAAAATCTGTGGTACTCTTGACAGTAAATATTTCCTGGCTTTTGAATGATGCATTCTATTTAAAATGTGATGTGTGATTGATTTGGGAAATCAATAATCTGTGCAGTGAAAAGCCGACAAACGCTTCACTGATTTCACCTCCAGTGAAATAAAATGAAGAGTATTGATTGAAACAAGATGTTTCATCACACCTGAAGCCAGACTGTCTGACGGGTATTTAACCTGAGTGAAGTTCAAAACAAACGAGAAAAGCAAAGAAAAGAAACTGACCCGAGGGTAATACCCAGATTTAGCAGAAAAGACACTCTCAAAAAAAAAAAAGCAGCAGCCCTTTTTATAAAACAGAAAGTGTTTTGTTTCAGTGTTTTTGTCATTTTGAGTCATATTTCTAGACCCACAGAATATTTTGTACTATGACTCTGAAAACACCGAATAGCTCAAATGAAAGAAGAGACTCTCTATTTCATCATGAAAAAAATGTTTGTTTTTATCTTGTTCCATTCTTGTTTTATCAGAGGTAGAGTAGAGGACACTTTCACTAAAATCACCACTTTTTGTCCAGATTCTGTTTTACTCTCTAATCTCGATCGTCTCCACTTCCTGTTTTGATCTCTGTGGTGTATACCGTCTCTTTATGCTCTGACTACATCTCCCAGAAGCCCCAACATTACTCACAGGCTGCTTGTTCAGCTTTAAGTTGAACATTGCAAGGAACCAAGATGGCGAACTCAAGGCTTCAGAATGTCGGTCCACAAACCAGCTTCTTATACACAGTTATTAAAACACTGCCAGTATAATCATTATGTTGATCTTTTCTCCCACTGGTTACCAGCTGACCTTTACAAACACATTCAACCCGTGATCGGTCTACCAGTTGCCACGTACCGTCTTCTTCACTGAGTCATCACTGTGCTTCCTCTCCAGGACTGTCCCCAGTTTAAAGCCAACCATGCCGAGCTGGTGCTGGCCAACCCGAGCCCGGTGCTCATCTACCAGATCTCCTCCTCGCACACCAGAGTGCTGGTGGACATCAGGGGGGAGATGCCTCGCAACCTCTCCGAGTACATGGCTGACAAGATATACCCTCAGCTGCCAGGTAGAAGACACACAACATGTTACTACTTTGAGAACTACTCAAAGCTGCAGTGATGCCAGACGTCCTGCTTGGTATACAGGCTGCTGCTGAAGGATCTGACATTCATAGAGAGCTCTGCTAAGCCAGCGTCCACCTTGTCCACCTTTGAGTTTTCATCTGTGTGCATTTTTCCCTCAGAGCACTTAAAGGAGCCTTTCATGGCGGCGCTACAGAACGATCGACTGAGGTCCATGCCGGCCAGCTTCCTGCCTCCCTCCCCCGTCAACAAGCCAGGTACCGAGTGTTACAGGTGGTGAGGGGGGGATCCATTAAACTGAGGTCAGCTTGTGTACATTGTGATGCATGAGGATGATGGAGGAAATTAGAGATTATTACTGGTTGTCGAGAAGTCGGCAATAGAGTGCTGCAGGGTGACCTATTTTGGTCAAGGCTAAAAGGTAGCACGCTAATTATGAAACTCATGAGATGACTAAAATTAGACATTGATCTCTAATAATTAATAGACTGCATTCATACTTCAAAACTCATAAAAGTGGTGTACACTTGTGGAAATTATCACGTTGAACAAAACTTGCCAGTTTCAAAAACATTCATTCACAGTTAGCATTTGTTTAATTGTGCTTTTTGTTGAGAGAACCAGGGCGATGCTAACTTCCTGGTTGTGTCATTCCTGCAGCACTCTGTTGCAGAAAGTCGTCCTGCAGGCGTCACCTCGTCCGTGGTGTTTGGTGATGTGTTTTGTGTGGTTTGCAGGCGTGCTGCTGCTGGGCGATGCGTACAACATGAGGCATCCTCTGACAGGCGGCGGGATGAGCGTCGCTCTTAACGACGTCTGCATCTGGAGGAACCTGCTCAAGAACATCCCAGATCTGTACGACGACGAGGCGATGCTGCAGGTACAGGACCTGTTAAAAATAAGACCCGTCAGCTGTTTGAAGCCTGGAGCGCTGCGGTGTAACGCTGCTTTTTATTCTTCTTCTCAACAGGCAAAGAAAAGGTTCCACTGGGAACGAAAGTCGTCACATTCGTTCGTGGTGAACGTTTTGGCCCAGGCCTTGTACGAACTGTTTTCAGCCACCGACAGTGAGTCTCTGCACGGAACAGCACATGAATCAGAAATCGGCTTTAAACCTAAACTTAACACTCGAATTCTCTGCAAGTTTTACTCTTTTTTTTATAATTATTTTGACTTTACTTGAGATCAGAGGACCAAATGTTCCTGCTTATCACAGACTTGACTTGAAGTTTTATATTACCTCATTTAGCTCATGAATATGACAGAAATGATGAGATCTGATCATGTTGATGGATTCTTAAATAAAAGGTTTGTTCATGGCCACCTACCTGCTTTGTGTTCACCAGATTCTCTCCATGAGCTGAGGAAAGCCTGCTTCCAGTACTTCAAGCTGGGTGGAGAGTGCATCGCCGGGCCTATTGGACTCCTGTCAGTGTAAGCATTAAATAACTCCCTAAACTACAACGACAACAACAGAATCAGCTTTAATGTGCAGGTATGTGAAAAACACAGGCATAAAATACATTTCTATAAAATAGAAAAGGGACAGACAGAAGCATGCAAGGTAAAGAAAAATAAAGGTAAATGCAAATGATGCACATAGAGGTGAGTGTACATACATGATGTATATGATGATGGTGGAAAGCAGGTTAATGGGATTATTTTATCATATCTGGGAAATATACTCGGGGTTCCCATGTGTCCTGGAAATCCTGGAAAATGATTGACCAACTTTCCATTCATTGGAGAAAAAAATGAGAAAAAAAAAGTCAAATGTCATGGAAAAGGTTAAGTTATCCTGGAAAATTATTTATGTATGAAGGGTTTAAAAGTAACTTTTAAACTGATAGCATTTGCTCACAAGGCACGGGGAGGATAAATCATTTTCCAAGATAACTTAACCTTTTCCATGACATTTGACTTTTTTTCCCTTTGGTCAGTCATTTTCCAGGTTTTCCAGGATGCGTTGGAACCCTGCTACTTGCTGGGAGTTCAATGAGACGATTGATACCACGCATGTACTCTAAATATGAAACGAGACAGCTAGCTTAGCTTAGCATTCTCCATATATACTGTAATAGACTTTTTCTTTTCAATTTTATATGCAAGCATATCTAAATATATATTGCAAATTTTATTTATTTATTTTTATCATTTTATTTTATTTTCAATATTTTTATTTCTGGTTCCTTCTTCCTGAGTTGGTTTCATACATATAACTGGCTATATAAGTAAAACGAGTGCATTACTATATATTACAGTAAATATATTAAAATATGTATTTTTACAATGTGTTTAAAACTGTATTACGTATTAAATAAATCTCCTCAATGATATACAATACCTATATGTCTGTGTGTAGTATATAAACAGTGTTTACATACAGAATATATAAGAGTAAGAGGAAATATAAGAGTGTGGGAGTGTTTATAAGGGGTTAAATATGTAAAAACTACCATATAAGTTTATGGTTTCTACGTCTTTACTGTGTGTGGTTCAACTCTCCTTCAGCTAAAATTACTTTTAAAATCACTTCTGGTCAACATGTCTGTGAGGAATCACAGAAATGTTGTCACTGTATCATCAAACAGTAGAGAATAAATCTCCATCTTGTCATCACTGCACAGTAACGTCTGCTACCTCACTCTCTGCAGGCGTATTTTCCTCATTAAATCACCTTTTTTTCCACCAGGTTGACGCCTAAACCCATGACCCTCATCGGACACTTCTTCGCCGTGGCGCTGTACGCCATCTACTTCAACTTCAAGTCCGAGTCGTGGGCCACCAAACCTCTGGCGGTGTTGAAGAGCGGAGCCATCCTGTACCGAGCCTGCACCGTCATGTTCCCTCTCATCTACTCTGAACTGCAGTACCTGGTGTACTGAAGCACTGAACCTGACCAGCATCAAAGTCTGGACGGGAAGCACAACAAACCTTCAAACCTTCAAGTTTGAGCTGCTTCCTGCTGAAAAAAAGGCTGTTTTTAAGTCAACTATTGAGGATTTTCTACAAAACGCCCCTGAAGACATCCAGCTTTCAATATTTTTTAATGTTCAGGAATTATTCCCGCCCAACAGAGGCACATTTTTATAATGATGGCACTTTCCTGCTGAGCTAGTAACGAAATGACGATATATGTTATCACAAGAATGAGCCGACAAGCTGTCCAACAGGGGTGGGAGTCACCATACAATGTTATCACATTTGTTGCGATATGACCTGTGTTTTTGATAAGATATATTCTGATTTATTCATTTAAACTGCAAATTATGCAGGAAGATCCAGTTTTCAGTCTCATGTCTGGAGGTCAGAGGTCAGAGGGGACACTGAAAATGGAAATCAGTGGATTCTTTGTTTTCTAGTTTCATATGATGTCTGAATCTTCAGTCTAATTTTAAAACTACGACCTCTGAAAGACAAACAAGTGGTCTTTTTTCTAATAAAAGATCCCGACGGTCTAAATTATTATCTGATGCTGTGTTTCCATATCCAGTCCGCTTTGTTTTGTTGAGGGAAAAAAGTGTTTTTTTTTCTGGACATCTTCCCAACATGCTGACGCTGCAGCTGACTCTAAACCCCACGGCTCTGCTTTAACGCTGCAGGGAGCCCCGGGGGGGGAAGGATGCTCACTCATATCTGGACCGGATGATGCTCAGGTTGAGCTGACGGACCGTCACCATAGCAACCTGCACTGCTGTGTTTACCTGGGCCTTCAAATAAATCAAACATGACAGTTTCACCACAGCAGGCGTCTTTGGATCATTTCTGTTACTGGTTAAGAAGTGAGATCTCTTTTATATTATAAAGCTGTTTTACACTATCTGCAATATTTAGTCCATTTTTCATTTTAAATGCTCTAAATTTGATCAATTTCCTGTTTGCAGCAGACAGGAAGTAAACATGGAAACATGGATTTAAACATTAATGTGCACTAAAACACCTTGTCAGGGTCCGGCCTGTTAAAACACTGCTGCTATCAAATAAAGGCAAAAAAAAAAAAAAAAGACTAAGTACCAAATCAGAGCGTTTACAGGCATATACAGGCAGGATGAGGAAAATAAAAACTGTTTTTTTTATTCTGGCAGAAGAACAAAGTATATGTATGAACCTGAAAATGAAAAAATAGAATAAATAAAATAAAATACAAAGGAAGTAGCAGAAATATAAATACATACATAAAACATTAAATAAATGAGTCAAAAATTAGGTTATACTATTGCAAATAGGTATGACAAATTGCACACAGAATGAAAGATATCACAACTCTTGATTCTGCTTATATAATTCTTCAAATCAAATGAAAACATGATGTCTAGTTTTCATATTATCAGGTCCCAATGAGGCCAAATAACAGAGAAATTAAAAAATGCAAACCTAACAGAAGCCTGAGGAGGTTTAACAGACAATTACTCTATATACTGCATGTTTTTATGCGGCCAGTGGGTGGCGCTCTCTACCAGCTTGAAAGTACTTGCTGGGTAAAATAAAGTGTATTATTGTTTGTGAATTCAGCTGCAAGTAGAGGAATCATTTGTTGTTCCTGTCATTTAAAATATGATCGAGCTGCAGCCATGCCAACGCTGTTTCCAGTTACTGTATATATTTAAAGATTTACAGTGTTTATTATCATGTGAGCGGTCAGGAAACATGTTTCCCTGCACAAAGAAATACTTCCTTTACTGTCCACAATGAACACAGAGCAATAAATCAAAGGTAAATAAGGCAGCTTTGTTAAAAATACAACATGTACAAGAGAAAATATGGACTCGTTGTTCAAAGAGGCAGTTAATATTTGTATGTGTGGAAGTGTTTCTACTCACAGAGAGCCAGGATGATCACTGAGCCTGTTCCTTCTTTCAAGGTCACTGAAGTTCAACCTGATAGCTCAACCTACAAGCACGTTTTAAGGACAAGGTCATGCTTTTCCACCGTTCTTGCACCATTTTAAAAGTCAAATTTAATATTTTTTAAGACCTCAACAAATGCCAACAAAAGCCCTTTAACACATGCAACAACGATATAAATTAAAAGGTATGACACAAAACAAAAAAGTGATCTTTGTGAAACAATGCACATTGCAGAATTTAAATATATTTTGGAGGAAGGTCATCCATCCTGTGAAGCTGCAGGCTGTGATCATTTTATCCAGTGACGTTTACTTTATGACACGATAGCATCATCACACATGAAGATAAATGAGCAGTTTATGTAATTCTACTGTATGTGATCATCACGACACACCTACAAAGCAGAAAGGTGAAAACATCACAAATTCAGTCGTATCCCAGGTTACAACAATTACTTCAGCTTTATTGGTATTTATACATCACTGATACATCATATTCTGGTGAAATAATTGGTAGAATTATCCATATTTATTCTTTGTGACTCGCCAACAAGGACATAGGTACTGGTGTGGAAGACCAGAGAGGGGAGGTCAGCGCTGACACTCGCTGTACACCTCCACCTGTCCCAGGTCAGACCGCCGCCGTACCTACCTGCAAGCCGTCGACACTCGCCGCCATGTTCATCCACATTCAACCCCACCTCACAGTAGTCCTCCTTTTTCGACACACAGCGTTAGGAAACACCCTTATTGATATTGGTAGCAGCAAGCTCTCTACTAACAGTTAACATCTTAATGATCTAAACAAAAAAAGGACTGTACAGCTACTGCTAAGAGAATATAGGAACCTGGCCTTTACGCTTTTACACCAGATTAAAGTGCTAGAAGCAAACCCACCAATCCACACTTTATTTTATATATATATTTATATAGCATTAAGTATATATATATATATATATATATATATATATATATATATATATATATATATATATATATAGGAACAAATCTACTATTTGAACATTAATTTACAGGGTAATATACATTATATTGTAACCGCTGAAATATCAGCACAAATAGATCACTGTCACACTTAACAGCAAAATATATATGATTATATAAATCTATATATAATCATATATACACCAATGTGTATAATATATATATATATAATTGTCATATATGCATGTAAAACAGTTAACCACGTCTTAGGCTTTTCATGTGATTCCCAGAAAAGCAGTCAGTGTATCAAGACGTAAAACAGCATTTCTCTCTGGAAAGAGTTCGCCGTTTCGGCGCGAACCCGCCGCTGGGGAGGGGGGAAGGGCGGGGGGTATTTGAGGTCACAGGACAGTTATTTGCATATTCCACAAATCTATTGCAACACGTTTACTGTCTACGAACAGTACGGACCGGCGTTAGCTGGACTCACACTGTACACCCACTGAACAGAACGCTACGACGATGGGTGGTCTGGTTATAGCTATGTGCTTTCAGATGGTGTGCTATGACAGTGAACAACAGGAGGACTACAATACACAACACGCGATAGTTTAGCCTCAGAACATGAACCCCCCCCACCACCACCACCTGCTGAAACGGTACTGGAACAAGACCAAACGCCCCCCCACAAACATCCCAAATACTCTCTCCTCTCTGAGCTAAGTGTCGTCGTTTCCTGCTGCTGATGAGTTTTGGTGTTTGTTTTCTCTTTGTAACTTTAATGCGACACTCGACCATCAGAAATGGAATGTGTCCGGTCTCTCTGGTCGGATCCAGGCTGACGGCACAGTGAGTAACATCCTACTGAATGGACGGAGGGGGATTCTGGACTCCTTGAGGTACGGTAAAGCTCGATCCGGACCAGTAAAAAAAACAAAAAACATCTCCACCGCCTCCAGGCTTCCTCTTGGAGGCCTGATGGTCCCTCAGCTTTACACCCCCACCCCCTGCTCTGCAAAGATGCTGTATAAGATACACACAAAAGGTAATTCTTCACAAAGAAAAAAGAAAAGCTCCGTAATAACTGCAGTAGTAACGCACAACAAGCATCCGATAGCTGGCTTCCTGCCTGGGGAGCCCCAGTGATGTGCAGTTAGGTTTGGGGCGTTGCCATTGTTCTGAAGGAGGACGACTCCTCGCTTTGCCCTTTGCAGGACTTGTTTTTTTTTTCCTTCCTTTCCCTGCAGTGCGCCGTTTCGTTATTCAAACGCCCAGATCTCAATGTCCTGAACGTAGAAATCCTCCTTTTTCGAGAGCATGGGGTTGCCAAATGTTTTACAGGAGTGACTCCGGCCGTGGTAGAGGTCTCCGTCCAGCCAAAGGCCGAACTCACCGCTAGGAAAAAAAAAAAAAGAGAACAGACCGGATTGAAGCAGAACGCCACAAACTGTCGGAAAGCAGGATCCAGAGTTTGCCATGGCACCAGATCATGAAATAACCACGAAACGTTTCAAACTGGAACCAAGATGGCGGCTCCATCGGAATTGGCAAGGACTTCAAGATCAGGATACTTGAGTCACGATATGATACATTATTGCGATATATGGTAATATTGTACATAGATTGATAGACAACAAGATGGCGGCTCGCTTGGCGACTTTCTTCTCTTATGGTAGGAAAGTTAGTTCACCTTTCCAACTTAAAGCAAATGAGGATCGGCCAACGTGGCGCGACACTAGCATAAATGCTAACAGCATCAGTTCTATCAGAGCTGGAGAGTGATTCTCTTCTTTAACAGAAGAGCAAAGAATGACAAGTTAATTTTGCTTTTGTTAGTTTGATTGACAGATGGTTCGTCCAATCACCTGCCAGCAGTTTCCAATCAGGCCTTTCAAGGTGGCTCTACGAAACAAACCATAACTCCAGGGTGACTAATAATCTGTCAATATTTTCTTTGGTCACAGTGTGGCCAAACTAAATGTCTCTCTATTGAGCTTTTTTCTACGAAATATCTGAATCACAAACTATCTACGTATGATTCATTCAGGCTCTATTCAGTACAAAAGAGCATTGGGCAAAGTTAATATCTGACGTTATCATGAGGTGCTCAAATGTAACCTTAAAATAATTTTGTTTTCTGGAAACAATAAACACAGTTTGTAGGAGATAACAGAGAGAGAATTATGAGCTGTTGAACTTCATCAAAAAGGAAACAGTATGTTGAATTTCACTGGCATAAATACTAGAGCTCTAGCATGCTTAAAATTTATGAATCTAAATTTCAAATTTCAGCACGACCACTGTAAAAAGTTAATCTTTGAAGAGCTAAACACAGTTTTAGACTCACCTTCCTCCACCGAAAGCTAAGGAGTCCATATCTCCTTTGATGAAGAACATGTTGTCACCTGTCCATTTGAACACCTGTCAAAGTAGAGCGCACATACCACATGTTAAACACTGACGTAACCTGATATCCAGCAGTCTGGTGAGAACAGAACACACATTTCCTCCACATAGTTATCACTGAAGTTCATCAGCGTTACATACTGTAATACTTCGCTGGAGGCAGTATGCGTTTCACATGCAGTTTGTTTGAATGTCAGTATATGGACATGGTCATTTATACATGGTGGACAGTGGTGCAGTTAAAGATGAAGTGCTGCTTTCAGCCCGTTCATGTGAATCCATTAGATGGAAAAAGCTTCCAGAACTAATGTAAGTCTAAGAAGGCCGACCACCACCGAGTCTGAGGCTTTTCAAAGGATAATTAGTTCTTTTCAACGTACCCACGGATATTTATCACAGCATGTGACTAGAGAGTATGTACCATGATCTGATCACAGATCATGATTTGATCACAATACTTACCTCACAACATGATTTTATCAAAATACTTAACTAATGATATAATTTTATCCCAATATTAAACTAATGATACGATTTATATCACAATATGATATTATCAAGGTACTTGACCAATGATACAAATACATCATACACACACACACACATATATATAGAGTATGCTTAAAAATAAATATTATAAATATTTTCTTATTATCAAGTCCCATGGAAAGACCAAAAATGTATTAGTATGGCACAATATTTACCAATTTTCCTATTTTGTCAGCTCAAAGCTCATTGGTTCTTAAAAAAAGACTGTTGGGTAACATTTTCAGCAGGTAGTTAATACAACAATAGTTCCTATTTTTTTATATTATAAAAGGAACCCAGTGCAACAATGGAGCTCTACAGCAAAAAGGAAGAAGACGTATCAGGCTTTGGATACTCACACTCGTTAATAAGAGACTGATTTAACACTGATTGGTCTTTTATGAGGTTTGCTGACCATGAAAGTCCTTAAATGTTTAATAATTACTATAAAGCAAATAAAAACTGAGGTGGGGAAAAGCATGGACACATTGGAGCAGGTTTTGTCGGTACCTTCTCTATCTGGTCGGCCTCCAGGAGGTCGCTTGATTCTCTGAGGTTGGGTTTGAAGGTTTCGGTTTTAACCATTTAAATACGGAGAAATACATTGTTCATGTTTCTACATTCATCTTTTGGATCACAATATGAATTTATCACAATAACTAACTTACGCATGATACAATTTTATTACAATAACTATGACAATAGAAGTTTATCACAATATCTAACACCAGAAAATTCTAACATGATACGATTTGATCACAACATTTAACACAATATGATTTAATATAATAACTAACACAATTCACACATGTAACTTACGATCCAATATTTGGATTACGATACAATCTTATCCCGAACATGATTTTATCACAATACTTAACCCATGATAAAATTTTGATCACAATATATTGTGATTTATTACCTTCTTTCAGCTGCACATTGTGTAATGGGTTAAACTGAGGTTTAGGTGTTCCAGTGCCTTCTCTATCTTCACAGGACTGTCTTATTGTGATATTACGCACATTTCTGATATTTCATAATTTCATCTGCATGCATCTGCGTTCATGTCAGTTTTTGTTCGCATGTCTGGAGGTCAGAGGTCAAGGGGCCACTTTAAAAATGGCCTCGAGAAGAAGAAAAAAAAAAACCCCCAGTAGATTATTTATTTTAGACTGATCCTGCTACAATCCCTAAAAGAAAGAACCGCCTTTTTGGGTTTTACATTAAAGATTATTGTTTACTGATGCATTTTGCAAGGACTCGAGGAAGTTAACGTACCTCAAACTCTGGATTGAAAGTGAAGAGGAAGGTCTCTCCTGTGCCATAAAAGCCATCGCTGACTTTAAAGGGCTCGGACGCCAACGCACCAAACACCTGGAGAAACAACAACAACAACTGACTACAGGAGAATCATTTAAAAAGTATTACTACTGCTCTGTTAAAGTGCTGGATTGGCAGTTTACCTGGCCGTCGCTGTCCTTGATGACCATGAGCACCGGGGTGTCCTGGCCCTGCATGGCTCTGTACAGCGTCTTAATGCTCATGCCATGCTTTGACGTGCCAAACGCCAGCGTCCACGGATACCCGATGGTCCGTGGTGGGAGATTCCTGGCGAGCTGTTGGAGGAAATAATAAAGAGAGAAGGGAAATGAAAGGCAGAAAGGCCACAGCCAACCAATGCTCAATTACGTCTGTGGCGACCTCTGAACGCCAGTCTGGTTTTAAAGGAGAGGAACAGTCTCCAGAGGAAAAGGTCCAGGCCGCCATGCTGCAGGCCGACCGCCTGGAGGATTAACGCCGGCTGGCAATTACAGCGTTCGCTTCAATACAACAGAAACTTTTTACAGCGTGCTGCACCATTTCCTCCGTAAACATTTCTGTTCTGCTCTCCGATAATTCATCAGCATCTTCGCTCGTGTTTCTTGTTGGTTCAGCACATCCTCCGAGCTTCGACCTCGGGTTGATTAAAGGAAGCCAAGTATTGACGATCCATCGATCGATACGCCAATCGGGACTCGTTTGGAGCCATTTGATGTGTGCGCCGGCATCGGTGCTGCACAAGTAAACAAATACTAGAGCCCCCAGATTAAGCTTGTTACCGTCCGTCAGACAGTTTGTGGTCGCTGGTTTCTAGTTGGTGACAGATATCACTCTGATTGGTCGCTCGGTTTCAGCGAATCAGAGCACGAGAAGAGAAACAGGAAATGAAGAAAGCAAACTAATGACTAGCAAATTTTCACAATTACTGCACAATTTGTTTTTAATCACAATACTTACCTTACAACATGATTTTTATCAAAATACTTAACTAATGATATAATTTTATCCCAATATTAAACTAATGATACGATTTATATCACAATATGATATTATCAAGGTACTTGACCAATGATACAAATACATCATACACACACACACACACACACATATATATAGAGTATGCTTAAAAATAAATATTATAAATATTTTCTTATTATCAAGTCCCATGAAAAGACCAAAAATGTATTAGTATGGCACAATATTTATTTTCCTATTTTGTCAGCTCAAAGCTCATTGGTTCTTAAAAAAAGACTGTTGGGTAGCATTTTCAGCAGGTAGTTAATACAACAATAGTTCCTATTTTTTTTATATTATAAAAGGAACCCAGTGCAACAATGGAGCTCTATAGCAAAAAGGAAGAAGACGTATCAGGCTTTGGATACTCACACTCGTTAATAAGAGACTGATTTAACACTGATTGGTCTTTTTATGAGGTTTGCTGACCATGAAAGTCCTTAAATGTTTAATAATTACTATAAAGCAAATAAAAACTGAGGTAGGGAAAAGCATGGACACATTGGAGCAGGTTTTGTCGGTACCTTCTCTATCTGGTCGGCCTCCAGGAGGTCGCTTGATTCTCTGAGGTTGGGTTTGAAGGTTTCGGGCTCCAGCTCCGTCTTGATGGACGAGCCCTGCTTGGAGTTCACCTCTTCCTTGGTGGTGATCTATAAGGACAGATAAATGTCACAAACATTTGCATAAACACTGATGAAGGGTTAGTTTAACCCCCTTAAAACACTAATACTGGACTTGTTCACTTACGGCTATTCTAATAAACCGACATGAACATGATGAGACTATCTAGAGCTACAGCAGTTAGCCGTTTATGTAGGATCTACTCAATGAACAATGAACTTTAACCACCTGAGCAACAAGCTACAAGGTCTAAAACCAAACAGTGTTCCTGTCAAATGTATATTAACGCAGCATTTGCACTGATAATCCAACAATCTGATGACGTCAGCTGAATATCTGGAATGCAAAGTGAATAGAAATCAACCCAATGAATAATTTACACTCCATCGTTTGACGTTTTTCTCCGACCAACTCACTGTTTGGGTTATTTCCCCGATACTGGAGGCTGATTATGTAGCGCTTTGCGGCGGCTCTCAGTCCTGAGATACCTGCCGGACTGCATTTTCCTCAGAAAACATCGCCTTAGCTCCACCTCTCAGCAAAACACCGTCTCTTTGTCCTGATCTGCGCATGAAAGATAACACTATTTAAAGAAAAAGAGGAATATCCTCCTGAAACACCCATTTCTGAGTGGTTTTATCTACAGCTAGTGTTAACTAGCCTATAACCAGACTGGTGTAGTGGGTTGAAAATCACCACGGCAGCTAGACTGAAAGCCTGACACATGGAGATAAGGCTGCCGTCTCACGAAAACCTCATCACAACATTTCCTGTCACGAACCGATAAAAGAAAAAAAAAATATTCTGTCAAATTAGGGACGGCCGACACGCTGAATATATATTCACTGTATTGCAGCCTAATAATACACAAATACTGAATACAAATGATAAAAGTGAGCTGTTTTGCGGTACAGGTATAAAACCGGCATAACATGGATAAGAGCCAGCTTCAAACTAAAATCAACCAAGTGCTGAATCTGTGTGACTAATTAGTCAAATAATACATACATAATAAATAATATATTTTTAAAGACTAGAGGTGCAACAGTTAACTATATTAGTTTATAATAAAATTAATCACCAACTATTTTGACAATTGACTGATAGCTTTGAGTAACTTTTAAAAGTAAAAATAGATATTAAACTACATATTAAATTATACAAAACAAATAATGAAACATCAGGAAATAAATATTACAAAATAAAAATAAAATAAGTAAAATAAAAATAAAATTTAAAGAAATGTGGTCCACAGAAATTGGGAGTAAATTTAAAATGTCTTAATAATTTTTCAAATAGACTTCAACTCTTAACTTAATGTCCAATTATTTTCATAATAATAAATTTGAGTATTTTTTAAGAAAAAAAAAGTTTCTGAAATAGTGAATGTTTTCTGGTGTCTTTAAATAATTTTTAACCGGACAACTAGTTGTTTAATTGAATGAAAATAGAACAGCGTTCCCACGTGTCCTGGAAAACCTGGAAAAAACAATTGACCAATTTTCCAAACAAATTTCCTGGAAACAGTAAAGTTATCCTGGAAAAAAAAATATTCATGCAAATGGCTTGATAGTTACCCGTTTGCATTCGCTCATAAGACATGAGGAGGATAAATGATTTTCCAGGATAACTTAACTGTTTCAGGACATTCGGCCTTTTTTTTTCTTACTTTCCATGTTTTCCATGACTGAAAAATTGGTCAATAATTTTCCAGGATATGTGGGAACCCTGAATAGTCATTAATTGCAGCTTCAGAAGAGAAGAGTTTGCATTAGTTTGCTAAAATAAGAATAATTATGTTATCTTAGAGAAAATATCCACGTGTACTGAATATACTCACATATCGCTCTTTTCCTACATTGACTGCTAGAGAAGTCAGTCCCAAATTATCTTGTTCTGAATCCGTGAGGTGAGACCAAACACTCACGAAACCTACTGAAACCGTAACTGCTGGGTAAAGCAAACAGGAAGTTGTGTTTTTAAGGTTAAAAGGAGGCTAAAGGAGGCCATCTAGGTGTGGTGTGGGAATGGACGGGGCTGGTCAGGGCACCTGGAGTCGTTTGCAGAGCGAGCGAAGATCCTCGCTGTTTAGCGCATCGATCCGACGGTGGTACTCCGTCAGAGACACTACCTGGTAGTACAAAGACAGGGACAGGTGGAACATAAAACTCTACCAGATCTACCGCTGGCCAGGGAAAGCAAAGTGTTCACAATGTCAGCAAACTTTAAAGGATAACATTTTCAACCCATGTTTTAGTGTCTAAAGGGGACAAACTGGTCCAGGATTGATGGAGAAGCTGCAGCTGCTAAACAGGCTGTAATGAAATGATTCAGGTCAACCTGCAGCATCAGTTTAATCCACTAAAAGTCCTAAAAAAGGGTTATCAGAGGAGTGTGACAATATGGTGCAAAGAACCCTACAGAGCAGGGGGATCCAACATGGGATATTCATGGTCAAATTAAACTCATCTCAGTTCATTATTTCAGTTTAATGCTCTTTTTATTCAACACTTAGTCAGCTTGTGTTTAAATGTGGTGTATAAATAAACTTCAGCTGCACAAAGCTACTCAGAAAATTACCCTACAAATGAATTAATTACAGATATTTGAGTAGATGTGTCTTGTCTGTACCTACCCTTTGTGTTACTTTCCTTTACATAACTAGTCACTAAAACAACAAGGCATGTGCTGAGTTGATTTAAACAAATGAGCTACTATATGTACTCATATTATCTTTCTGATTCTAGAGAAAAACAGCAAACCATGAGAGGCCTCTTGATGGGAAATACAGCATGTATTTCAGCACTGTCAATTTGAAATAATGTCCTGTTTTTGGATAAAGGGATGGAAATTATTTTTTTTTTTTATCTGATTCATTGAATAATCCCAAAAATAACTGACCGATTAATCGATTATCAAAATAATTGTTAGTTGACGCCCTATTTGTGCTGTTACGATAAATTGTTATGTTGCACTGTTACATTAAGTTGCTACGTTGCGCTGTTACGTTACCGTGAATGTTACTGGAAAAGTCTGGCAACATTATGGAAAGATGTTCAACGTCACGACTGAATATTTTAAGAGGATCTCCACGATGTGGATGAAGACGATTTACATTTCAGGCGATAACAACCAGACCAGATCAAGAGGAAGTAGAGGGAAATATTTTATTTCTCTGTAGGCTTCTTTCCAGACTCTTCTACCAACAATCTGAGTCTGGAAAAGTAAAAACAAGAACTTTCAATGGATTAAACTGACGCTACAGATTGATCCAAATCATTACGTTACAGTGTACAACACTGGACCAGTTTCACATAGTGGTGTCCCCATAACAACATGGAAAATAGGGTTAAAAAATACAGACATTATCCTTTAAGTAAAGGCAGAGGTCAAAAATTTGAAGAAACAACCTGTACCAGAGGCTTAAGGCTGCTGTTAACGGTTTCTAGAGGAGGACAGACTCTTTTTTATTTTTGCATGTTTGTGTAAAATGTTTAATACCACCACCATCACTTATGCTAAAAGCTGACTGGACGACAACACGGCAGCCCAGAAAAAAACAAAACAGAAAAGGAGGTCCTTGGAGGTGAGAGGACTTATTCAGAAAGCCACAACAAGAAACAGCTGAGGTTCGGCTGATGCAACAATTCGAACAATAAGCCGCTCTCTGTTCGTCAGGAACAACAACCCACAGAGCTGCAGCCCAGACAGACCGACACCATGACCCGGCAGCATGGCTTCGCTCCAGCACTGCTACACCCCACGCTGGAAACTCCTCTGAGAGCCGCTGGAAACACGTTGGCGTTCAGCAGCTCGCCACATTTTGCTACGGGAAAACACAATCAAAGCCTCCAGCACGAGACAAACACAAATACCACGCACATATTTACTGGTCTGCGTTTCAATAAATATTAAACCGTCTGAGTGCAGCCACCTTATGAACACCCGAGATGATCACCTGGTTGTTGTCTGGAGTAAATAACTGCCTCTCTACAGCACTGTAGCAGAGATGGTAAACTATAGCCATAATGAAAAAAACATCTGCGCCTCACTGAAGGCACTTTAGTGCATTTGTAGCCAGAAAAAAAGAGCTGAGGCTGGCAGCATTTTCATTTTTAGACCACAGTTGTTACACATGTTCCATGTTGTGCAGTAAACATATTTTGCAGTAGCAAATAGGAAATGAATCATTCAATGAATAATAAATCAAATTAATAGAAATAAATAAAAACTGAGTAAATCTGATAAGTCAAATTAATTAAATGGATTAATTAATTGAATTGAATTAATTGAATAGATGTCAACTATTAAATTAACGTTCAACTATTTTATCGGTTTGAGCAAAGTTTCAGAAAAAAAGCACACTTCTCTGATTGCAGCTTCTTAAATGTGAATATTTAGTATTTTTTGGTTACACTTCCATTATATTTTAGAGGTAAATACTGTACTTTTTACTCTGCTGCACATACTAGTCACCTCAAAATACTAGTTACATGTACAAAACTTTATATAACAGTAGTGCTATAGACTACCTAGTACAATACTAAGTAAAGAAAGTAAATTAGCTTCACATTTTTGAGCTACATTAAAATGCACTTATCTTCATATTATGTTCTGGATATGTAAGCACATTTTCAATAAGATAAGGCCTCATTTGCAGATTCAAATATAAACAGCTTGTCATCTTGTAATAGATAAATAACTGTCTTTATGTCAGTCATAAGCGGTAGTGATATGTCAAATTGTCAGCGATTAAAACAAAAAGGGACATAATGAAAGGGGTCATAATGTATACTAATCAGTTTTACTTCTAATTTTATTTCAAATAATTACATTTTGATGGATAATACTTCTGTACAGTAGTACAATTTATCTACCTGCAGTAATAAAAACAAACAATAATAATATTATTAATAATAATAGTATTGAAAGGAGTCATTCTACGCACTGATTACTTTTAATACTTCACACACACACAGTACTGACAGTACTTTGACTTAAGTAGCATGATAATTTCCGGACTTGTTATGTAGTATTTATAGGCTGTGAGGTATTTCTACTATTTCTACTTTTCTACCACTGACTCAAAGTCACTTAACGAGCAGTAAACTAAACATGAAACCTGCTAAAACATGAATGGTAAAGTGAGGTTAAATAAAGTAAGGACTGGAACAGACAGTACTGGAAAACTTCCAGCCCAACAACGGACACACCAGCAGCTGAGAGCACTCTCCTGACTGCTAAGCAGCAGTCAGATAGCAGCCGCTTGGCTCAACACCACAACGGCTAAACAGGTTAGCGGGCTAGTTAGCATCGCTAGCGGGCTAGCATGCTAGCAACAACAGCAGCAGGAGAACGGAAACCCCTGTACATCGAGACTGACAACACCAAGAACGTACACAAGTATACTTAGGGGTCAGCCGCTTCTCTTGGTCTTTCACCCTCCTGGAAAACATGTCTTGTTTTCTGGGCGAGGTTGACGGCGGAAAGTCGCATTACAGATCCTTAAAGTTCCCTCCGCGTTGCCCCGAGACAAGCAGCCGGAGTTGGGATGAAGCCTGACAGCCGCTTCGACTGAAATAGAAACATCCTTTTTTTTTTCCACCCCAATGGGGTTCTTCAACGAGTGACACCACTATTGTCCAATGACAGGAGAGGACAAGAGCAATAGTGTCCACCGATTGGTTGAAAATAAACAAACCCGCCCCACAACACACAGTATTTAAAGGGACAGTAACACCTAAAACCCCATGGGGTGTATGTGGTGACAGACAGTATCCCAGAGACACAAAACCAAATAAAAAAACGAAGAGCAAACTAAATACTGTATTATATTATATTCAGTCTTAGTGATTACCCAAATATTTTTGTTTCTGTAATGGTTAATCCACCAAGCTTTTTAATCAAAATATCTTTAATGCAAAAATATAACTTATTGTTATCCAAGAAATTACAAATTTACTGATTTACAAAAAGGCAGAAAGAAATCAAAGCACATTAATATTACTTTTTTGATTGAGTTTAAATTAAATTACAGTTTTTCCTGTCATTCCTGAACAGAAAAATGTGTTTTAGTGGTTGTTTGTTATTCCGGATTCATTGCTGACTTCTCAGTGAATTCCAGTATTCTGACTCAAATTTGGGTCCAAAATGGTGAAATTCTTCACTCCTGTTCAAAATGGTGACAAAACACACATTCAGGTGTTTAGTTCACTACATTGTCTATTTGTGTATGAAGATTTCTCCTAAATTCACCCAAAGCTAGTACGAGATTTGCAAATTTGCACATATAACACAATAATGCATTATTTGCATAAATAAACAAAGCTTGTACTGCAAAGAATAAATGTCTTTCTGACCATAATCGACTGATGAAGTTTAATGGTGATATCTATTAGTCATTTCTTCTCATCCTATTCACCGTCTCCCTTTGCAAACATGTTGCTTAAAAGTCACAGACGGTCAACAGGAGAAACAAAGGCAGCAGGTTCCTATTTACTTATTCAAATGTAATGGATCACGCAGGGACAAACAAATCAGCCCACTTTGTTTCCTACATCATTCATTTGCATTAAAATTTAAATCCAAAGCTTCCGTCGTATCAGTTTCTTCATACAAAGAAAGAGTCCATTTCATTCCCTGCAGACTCGTAAACAATCTCATTTTACCAAAACTCATCCACAGCACAGGGCTCAACGTCAACATGGACGTCCCCGAACTGCTTTTTAGTTTTATTTCCACATTCTGCAAGTGCAACAAGTACATCTCGAGAAGCTGGAGAAGGGAAGAGGGACTGAACGCACATCAGCACCACATTTTCACAGCCTAACAATATTTATGTTTACATACCCTGCATTTCAACTCATAACAGGGTCTGACTTTTTTTTTTTTGCATTTGGCAAAATGAGTTGCCAAATGACGACAAACACCGGCGACACTCACACAACACGTGATGAAACCACCTGCTCTGAAAAGTCTAAACATTTACACAAACATGCAAAAACACTTTGGTTGGAAGTTCAGAGAAGCGCATTTCCAAGCAAAGCCGAGTGTCCACAAAAAGAAGTCACCATCAAATCAAGGAAAAGTGCAGGAGCAGAAATACAGAACTGAGGCTGGACAACGGACACAGTTCAGATGGATTAGAAACCACAGATCAGCACGAAAACATCTGCACAACAAAAGCAAAACAATTATAGAACATGTGAGACAGGAACAACAACAACAACACAAACAAACCACAGTGGAGGACGACACTTCCTGCAGGTCTGCGCTGAGACAACCAGAGGACCTTACCTCCCACTCCTTGACGTTGAGGTCGGTGATGGGTTCGTCCTCGGTGGTTTCCGACGCCTCGTTCTTCTTGACGACCATGAAGCCTGGTTCCTGTCCCATCCCCCTGACCCCCTCACCGTACATGTCCGGGCTCCACTGCATGAAGAACACGTACAGGTGGTCCGACCTGGCCGAAGGAAACACAGGGAAGCCGTAAGAAACTAAGCTGGAATAAACCGCCTCGTGGTTGTTTGTTTCAAGTCAAGACACTTTCTAGTTTAGTCTGTCCAAAACGTCATCGCTTCGTCATTTTATCCTGTTAATTCTTAAGTTACAGACACAGTGACCTTTGACCTTCAAAATCCAAGTGGACATTTTGTGCCAAATTTTAAAAAATTGGCTCAAGGTGAATTTTAACTCATTGAGTGCCAGCTGCTTTATAAAACAGAAAGTGCCTTGTTCCAGTGTTTTTGTCCATTTTGAGTCATATTTCTAGACCCACAGAATATTTTGTACAATGACTCTGAAAACACTGAATAGCTCAAATGAAAGAAGAGACTCTCTATTTCATCATGAAAAAAATGTTTGTTTTTATCTTGTTCCATTCTTGTTTTATCAGAGGTAGAGTAGAGGACACTTTCACCAAAATCACCACTTTTTGTCCAGATTCTGTTTGTTTTGCTCTCTAATCTCGATCGTCTCCACTTCCTGTTTTGATCTCTGTGGTGTATACCGTCTCTTTATGCTCTGACTACATCTCCCAGAAGCCCCAGAATTACTCAGAGGCTGCAGGAGTCTGAAATCAGCAACCTGCTGCTGAAAAAACACTTTGACGGCGAAATACGTCGATCATACTAAAGAGTTAAAGGTAAATATTGTGCTTTTTACTCCAAAGTAAGAGTAATATATTGTATATTAAAATAAAGTTTTTTTTTTAATTGATTAGATTCCCTTGTGTTTTCATTTTCCACATAAATAATATAATTAGATAAGTATGGACACCTGAAGCTAACACAGTTTGTGTCTCGTTATGTTTGGAGTGGACTCAGAGGAGGCTGATCTGTGCTCAGCGTCACCGTCCTGTTTTCAACCCTTCACTTAAAGACACATCATGCGGGTCGCCTCCCATCTAGGTCAAACTGCAGAGTGTGAAGAAAAGGACGCCGTGCCGTCGCTCCTCCCTCGCACCTTTAAAGCTGCTCGCTGTGACGAGGAGGTAAAAATAACGAGCAGTAACGAGCGTGAGCCTCGTCTCTTAACTCTACGATCATCCTCAGAGAGATGAAGACTTGTTCTCCAACCTGTGGATAAACATGAGCTCAGGACGGGTTTCAGTGTCACATTACTGCTGTTAGCTGAATAATCACATTACAGTTACTTTCCCACTACTTGCAGAACAGCGGCTCAATAAGACTTAGATTAATTTAAGAGGCCACATGAGGAACTGAAACCGTTGTGAAAGGTACGGGCGAATAAACTGAACTAAATCCTGTTAAATATGAATTTTATTTCTTCATAAGAAACAGTAAATGTGTGACAACTTAATCAACAGTCACAAAATATTTTCATTTTTTGAATATGAGCATATTTTTTGCAGCATTTCAAACCCCAGCATAAGAACTTATCTATATTAAATCTTATTTTCAGGTGTTTAGTTTAGCACAGATTTACCTTTGACTTCACTATGTAAATACTTAGAAGCCATGTTTTCTTAAAAAATAACAATCTTTCTTTTTTATTTTGTGGACTTAACACTAGCTTCCATCTCAGTGACCAACAAAAATATTCTGTTCCATTTATTCCATTTTATTTTCCTGCGCGTTTAATCAAGAGTCGTCATTTTAGTTCATTTTATCCTCATCATTGAATGAATGAACATGAATCCGATATTTTAAATATGATCATTTGAATTGTCTTTAAAAGACTTGGTTGAATTACAGAAACTTATTTTTACTATTGTTGATCAACTGATAATTTCACCACTCAGGTTTGATAGTTTACTGAAAACAATTAAAAGACATGCCTCACTTTATATTAAAATAAAAAAGGCCACTATTTAAGATAAATAAATGACTAGATTACTTTCTACTTACTCTGCTTGTTTACTGATGTCGCTGCTTCTTATTTCTTCGAATATTCCCTTTATTTCCATCTACTTTGCTGTTTAAACACTGGAAATTTAATAGAGGAATATGTACTCTTACTTTTCTAAAAAAAAAAACAAAAAAAAAATCAACTGGTGATGTGTAAGCCATTATTTTTTTTCCAGTAACTACCCCAAAATTCATCGTGACACATAAACAAGACGTATTTATGACTAAAAGTAAAACTAAAAAAAACATGTCTGACTCAAATGTGATCAGAGTTGAATAGTAAACTAATAATATTTCTCCTCTGAATCCTTCCTCTCTAAAAAAAGACACAACAGCGACCACTGTGCTCCAGTGAGCTGCTGATTAAATTAAATTACCGCTGCAATTGTGATTAATTCCCCAAATTACATATTAAATAACTTATTTTATGTGATGTGAGGAGCTATAATGAAATTATGACATAAACAAGCCAGGGCTATTTGCAGCTGCTATGAAACAATTTTCACTGCAGGTCAGAAAAAGTTCATGCACTTTTTTTTTTTTGGGTCTTTCTGAGAAAATCCAACAAAGCTTGAGGAAAGAGGCTGTGTGTGTTTCTGTTTCCCTGCAGAGGGAATGAATAATAAATCGTTTTGCTGTCTGGCAGAGGAGTCCGCTCAGACAAAAGTGCACATGGCTTCAAATATTAACAGGACGTCAGCTGTAAGAATCACATCGCAATATTTTGTTTTCTGATGTAATATTGATTCTTAATTTCTTTTTTTTAAGTCATGTTTTAGGCCGTTCAGACAAATATAATACATATACAGTATGTGTATATATAGGCAATATATTCTGAATTTCGTCAGTGACACAGATATTGTGGATGAAATGAAAATACATTGATTATCGCAGAATCTCTATATTGTGATATTATCATTATCGTGGCAAAATATTGTGATAGTATCGTATAATGAGGTACTTGCTGATACTCAGCCCTAGTTTGCTTGTAGTTCTTGAGGTACTGACCTCTCCTGCGGCACGGCGAACCAGTACTCGTGCTTCTTGCCCTGCTGGGCGTACTGCTGCATGGAGGCGCTGGCGTTGGAAACAAACGTCTTCTTCATTGGCTTCCCCACCCGCAGACACAGGAACTTGTGGGCTGGATGCTTCCGCCTCGCCGCCGACCTCGATCCTGGAGGAAAAGATCATGACGTGAGGAAATGGAAACGAGTCAAAGGAACATGGGGAACACCCCTGTTCACCACTCTCCTATCTGCATGTGTTATGTTTACTTTTATTTTGAAAATTCCAGACATTTTAGTAGATTTTTCAGACCATATTTGACATCATGCGTATGGTTTGGTATTTCTGACTTTCCGATAGAAAAAAAAAAGATGTGATTTATCGCTCGCCGTAGTATTTCATCGTTCAGGGTTTCCTTTCTGTTCACATGACAACAAACATTTTGAATATTGAATCTAGACTTGGATGATTTTACACAAAGTTTGCATCCAGCTTCCTTTTGCCAACTCATGTCAATTCTTAAGATCTGGGAGGCCACTCCACATTTGGAAAACTTTCTTTAGCCGTTCATAAGGAAGCAAATGAACCAGTGCGACCTCTACTGATATTGTTTTCCCTTCATATTATAATTATGTTCCCCCCATATTTTTATACACAGAGCTTAACACCCAGTGTCAGGTGTTTTCCAGCGCTGCCCTAAATTAACAGTTATGTTGTCAGAAAACATGGAAGATCGGCCACTTTTAGTTTCTTTCTTCTTCCATTTGCTATGTAATACATTTGAAAAATTGCACATAAACATATGTTCTTTAAAAGCGTATATAGCTGAAGGTTTTTTGGTATTGCAGAGGTGTTTCTTTTTTTCATCCAGCCTGGGATGAGCCATGTGTGGACAGTCCAGTATTTGTTTAAATCCAGAGGAAAGCAGGCCTGAGGAGGATGTCTCCTATGAATAAAAACACCTCTCTGAATAAAAGCCTTTTTGATGTCAGGTTTCATCGCCGCCATGTTTCGCCTTTGGGCATTACGTGCGTTTGTGGCATTGTGGCGTTTGATAGGCTTTAGCTTATCGCCCAGAGGAGGAGGCCCAGACCAGCAGACCACCGGAGCCCGGATCAAAGAGCCCCATAAAGCCCGGCGAGCGCCGCCAAGCCGATAACCACGGTGGAAGCTGCCATTTCCCTTCGTCTTTATATTCCAATTACCAGCAGAGAGGCAGAGAGGGAAGGGAAAGGTTATCAGGAAGCGACACGAGAGAAGTGAAGCCAGAGAGGAAACTGTGATAGGCTTCAGAGGAATAAGGATGTAAGGTGGCACCTAAAAGACAGATTCATCACCAGCTTTTAACCACAACCTTTGTAGGGTAGTTTTCATGTTTTTGTGTCCAATGGAGACAACAGAGGTTTGGGTCAACCTGCAGCGTCACTTTAATCCACTAAAGGTTCTTCTTTCTGCTGCTCAATGAAGCCTACAGAGAAATAAATCCTCTTTTTACTTCCTGTTTCGGTCATGTGACTTGTTGACGGTGGACACCTTGTTGGAGAGAGGATCGCCACGGTGACTATGGTGTTTTTTTTATGTTTCAGAAGAGGAAGCACAGCTTAGCACAACGTAAAAGCGTAAAATGATGACAATGTAAAAAAAAAGTATCAGCGTTGTGAACAACGTTATGTAACAACTTAACATAACAACGCAACGTATCAATGCAATGTAACAACTTAACGTAACAACGCAATGTAATAACGTAACAACGCAACGTAACAATGCAATGTAACAACTTAAAGTAACAACGCAACATATCAATGCAATGTAACAACGCAACGTAACAATGCAATGTAACAACTTAACGTAACAACGCAATGTAACAACTTAACGTAACAACGCAATGTAATAACGTAACAACGCAACGTAACAATGCAATGTAACAACTTAAAGTAACAACGCAACGTATCAATGCAATGTAACAACGCAACGTAACAATGCAATGTAACAACTTAACGTAACAACGCAACGTAACAATGCAATGTAACAACTCAACGTAACAACGCAACGTAACAATGCAATGTAACAACTTAATGTAACAATGTAACGTAACAATGCAATATAACAACTTAACGTAACAACGCAAAGTAACAATGTAACGTATCAATGCAATGTAACAACTTAGCGTGACAACGCAACGTAACAATGTAACGTATCAATGCAATGTAACAACGCAACGTAACAACTTAACGTAACAACGCAACAACGTAAAATATTGGAAGAAAAGGTTTTATTTCTCTGCAGCAGTGATTCTGAACCCTGAAATATAAATTTCAAAATAATGGTCTCTTCTTAGGCTATAGTTTTTCCCCAGAGAATAATGATAATAAATATTTATAGAATAGTGGAGTATTCATGCAGTTAGCCTTTGTTTGCCACTAAATCTAGTGAAATTATCCACTGTTAAGGCCTTTGTTTCAAAATGTTTTGTTCCTGACATGCAGATTAATTTTTTCTATGAATATGCTGGTCACTGGCATAAAATAAGTCTGGGACCCCCTCCTCTGTAGGGGTATTTCCACTCCTCTAATAATACTTCATAAGGACTTTTATTCACTGCTCGAAGCGATTACGACGGTAGCCAATAACAGTTATATTTGTGTCACATTCCTGCAAAGACAGATTTTGAGCACAGAAATATAATCTGTGCTTCGTAAATTTATGTTTGAACATGCCTCAATCACCGCTGAGTCTCAGTGTTTCTCCTGCTCGTGCAAAATCTGTCGAATGTGGCACAAATATAACTCCATACAGTTAGTTTTGTCGGCTCTGGATTTTTTTAGAAAGCCTTGTTTTGATTTCACACCGCACAAGATTTGCCTGGTGAAAGTTTTTACCGTCTGCAGAGTTCTGTGTGCTGTCCTCTTGCGTCTGCTCCCCGTCCTTTTCCTCCTTGCCTTGTTGCATAGTGTCCGTTCTGGAGACATCTGTCCCCTCGGTGGCGTCCCCCTGTGGGCTGGCTGGGACGGAGGCAGCGTCCGTAGCTCCAGGGGTGGCCGAGCTTTGGGAGCCCGGGCGAGAGGTGCTGCTGCTGGGGTCCTGGGCCTGGCTAGTGCTGCTGCTGGTGGTGGGTGTGCTTAGTGGCTTCTCTACACTGTGCTGCTTGGATCCTATGGGGGACTGGCTATCGCTTTCTGTGGCAGTGTCTGGTGGATTGTCCTCCCGCTGCTCCGGCTGACCGCCTGGGGACGAGGTGGCGTCGGTGGCGGCCTCCACCTGGGTGATGGTTTGCACAGACTCCGTGGAGGCGCCTGAGGACTTGTCCAAGCGGAGGTCCTCACTAGACGCCTGCTCCTCCTCTCGGATGGGGGAAAGCTCCGTCTCTGTGAAGACGTCTTCAGATATGGAGCCCTCTGCGCTACGTGGCACCACACCGCCGCCGCTATCGGTGGAGCCGGGCTCCTTCTGCTGGGAGGGATGTCTCTCAGTGGGAAGAGGCTCCAGGTCACTGCAAACAGACGATCAATACAAGCTCTATCAATAATAAAGGAATATTAAAATAACTGACACATTGATACTTCCCCACATAATGCACTCTATAAAGAATAGAACAGAATAGAACAGAGCTCTACTGTCACAGTCGTTAAACAATAAAAGACAGTTTAGAGGCTCTTTATTTCGATGAATGATGAAACAAAAAAGATAACACATGGAATATGATAGTGTAACAAAATAGAGTTAAAATAAAAAGGAATAAAAATAAAATAAGGGAATAAAAAAATAAAATAAAAATGGAATAAAAACAGAATAAAAATAGAATTGAGATAAAAATAAAAAATAGAATAAAAATAAAATAAAAAATAAAACAAGAATAAAAATAGAATAAAATAGGACGGAACATATGGAAAGTTTAGCTGTTATTTCTAGGATTAAATCAGCGTGTAAGAAGCTCTTGAATGTAAAATGCAATGCAAAGACGTAAAACACTGGATGTCCTGCTGGTTTGCAGAAACATGATAGGATATTTCCTGATGACTGAGCTGCTTGTTATAGATGTCATAGAACCAGTTCAAACCAGGACCTGTTCAGACCACCAGAGGAAACAACTCCAAACAAAATTCCAAACAATTCATATGAAGCAGGAAAAACCAAACGTGGTGGGAGGAAACACGAGTGGCTCCTCTGAAGTGCATAAAGAGGTGAGCAATCAGAGCGTAGGCGGGTGAAGGCACACTTCATTAACCCCACTGTAATTGCCGTTTCCTTTTTATTTTGGTAGGCAGGGAGAAAAGATTTAAACTGAGAAAACTTGGAATTGGTTTGCTGATGCGATCTGACCGCGGGTGCAGCAGAGAAAGACATTGATTACAGCGAGAGGAGTGGGAGGAAGACATAAAGTGTGACTATAAGAAAGAGTGTAGGAGTAAATTAGTCAGTGTTTATGGCTGCGTCTACTTTAAATAACCACATGTTCGTCATCACAGAGCTCCACAGTGGCTCTTCTTACTCGGGTACAGCCTCTCTGATCTTGGGGTCGGTGATTTCCTTGCAGATGGCAGCAGACTGGACTTCCTCCAGAGGACACATGATGCCGTACTCCTCGCAGCCGTGGGCCTGAACCAGGGGGTCCATCCGGTGGGGATCGAACATGATGTTGTTGGGCGTCACCAACAAAACGCCGCTCACCGCACCCTGAACCAACGAGAGGAAAAAGAGACAAAAATAAATGGGACCCGACCTCCAGGTCTGCGAAGTGAAGCTGAAGAGTCTTTGAGAAAGTCTAATAGGAAACAATCCTGCTTCTCTCTTGATTTATTCCCTCAGTAAACATTGTAAACATGAGTTTATGGTCTCAGTCTCTAGTTTCAAGTCTTCCTCAATACAGCAGGATGTTCATTTCATAAATTATGGTCCATTTAGAGTCAAACAGACCATAAACAGAGGATGCTTTAGGGCACGGCTACCTGCTGATTGACAGCTCGATACCATGGCAACAACCCGTCTGGGAGTTGTTTGTGTTTTAGTCTTTGAACTTTAACCATTTAAGTGATTTCTCACTGAACTGAAGAGATAATTAGAATATTTTTAGCCATCTAAATATGTCTTATTCAGTGTTTAGTTCTGCTTAGCTCTGCCGTGACAAAAAAACCTGCCCAAAACCAAGATGGCGAGGGCAGATTGTGTCTATGAAAAAAAAAAAAGAGAGAGATGACTGTATAAAAAAAACCCCCCAATATGGCGACTGTATAAAAACCAAGATGGTAACAAAAAAAAAACAAAACACAATAGCGATAGCTAAAAACCCAGACTGTGACGGCGTAAAAACCAAGATGGCGATGGCTAAAATTAACTAAACGTAAACTTTCAAAACAGCAGCTCCCAAACAAAAACTGTGACATCACTTCTTGTGACCAGTCTATGGATCTGACAGAATTTTAATGCTAAGCTGCACCAAAGCTGCAGGTTAGCATGATTATCTGCCACCAAAGGATCATGAAAAGCACCTCTGTCACGTCAACAACTGGAGGCCAAATCAATCTGAGACCACAGATGTCCTAAATCAAATAGAAGATATTGACCGGCAGCACAGTGACCACTTCAGTTCTTTCATTTGGTGCCTGGGAGTGAATCAGCGGCGGTTCGATACCATGGATCAGTGCGCTGTCATGGCCACGTTTTCAGATTTTTAGCATTTTGTTCTTCTTCTTCCCAGTTTATCTATCTTTTCTATTATCTAGAACCAAACAATATCATGTAGTGGCGCTGAGGTCCTTTCAAAAAGTGCTGAATTCAGATAAGTGAGTTTACAGCACATGAAGGAGCTGCAGACTCCCTGGTTACAGGCCATCTGAACAACATTAGCTCTAATCAGCAGAATTAAACTGCAGTCAGCAGGAGAGGCGCTCCTCTTCATGTTCTGGTCTACGGGGTTATTCACATCCGCCCACGCCATTCAT
This sequence comes from Synanceia verrucosa, assembly GCA_029721515.1. Lineage (NCBI taxonomy): Eukaryota > Metazoa > Chordata > Actinopteri > Perciformes > Synanceiidae > Synanceia > Synanceia verrucosa. The sequence goes on from CM056557.1 coordinate 25,164,935, forward strand.
TCCACGCTCATTTCATCCTCGCTCCAGGTTTCTTAAATTAATTCAACAACGCACCGGGATGCATCTGTTTTATGAGAAGATTTTCATCGAGTTTATCGCTGCCAACAGAACCAGCGACTAAAACTGCAAACTGTCATGTTTCTCTCTGTCTGCAGTTAAATATGTGCTTTTATTATTTACATGCTGATGTTTTTTCATATGTTGTTTTACTTTGAATGTATTTGTTATTGTTTAAACTGTATTTTCATATTTTTAAACTGTATTTTTACATCTTTAAAAACACATTTTTAATTGTAATTTTCTTTTAAATTATATATTTACATTTCTGTTGTCTTTTGAACTGTATTTTCATGTTTTAAATATTTTAAATTACTTTCATAATTTTATCCGTATTTTCTCTCTTTCTATGCTGTATTTTTTTTTTTTTTTTTTAAAATGTATTTTTCATTTAAACTGTATTTTTATCTTTATAAATTGTATTTTTGTCATTTTAAATGTTTATTTTTAAATATATTTTATAATTTCAATTTATTTTGTAATTCATATTTTTTATCTTTTAAACTGTATTATTGTAATAAAACTCTATTTTTTTAAACTTTTAAACTTTATTTTTATCTTTTAAAACTGTATTTGTAGCTTTCTATTTTTATCTTTTTAATTATAATTTTATCTTTTTAAACTGTAATATTATATCTTAATACTCTATTTTGATATTTTTAAACTGTATTTGTATGTATTAAAGTCCATTTTTATATTTTTAACTGTATTTTCTATGTTTTTAACTGTATTATTATATCTTATAACTCTACCTTGATCTCTTTAAACTAATCTTTTTCATCTGGATCTTACCATGCCACCAGTGATGTACTTGCAGTTGATCTTGAGGAACTTCTCAGTGAGGGCCTCTTCCTCCTCGGAGGTGGATGAAACCACTCTGGACTGACGCAGGGTGGGAAACACCGGAGGGTGAACAGCTTCTGGTCTGGGGTGTCCATCTGAGTCCTGGAGACCAGACAGGAGGGGGGGTGGACATTGGTATGGATCTGTCAGTGCATACTTCTATAATAAACATCCTCTGCTCTAGTTTGTCCTTTGTCACAGTCAACATTTTAAGCTCCACCTCTTCCCTACAAACAATAAATGTCTAAATCTGCAAACAGCATTCAACCAGAGTGAATAACGAGCCCAGCGAGGCTCACTCAGTGCAACTAATCTATGTCTCATTTCATCAAACTGATGCGTTTGAGTCTCTAAACGAATTATCTATATATAAACAGATATTTTCTGCACAGCGGGACAATCGGGTTAAGAGAAACCCGATGACACGCCGGATGAATGCTCCTCCTGTGAGCTTCACACGGGAAATTAGCCAAAAAACATTCATACCAGAGCAAAGCTGTAACTATTGTGCTTTTGGCTCGACTTGGTTAGTGTTATTTTTACTCAACATGTGGGGTTTAGGAACTGCTGAATGAGGGAGTGCATTTAAAAATACAAATATATAATGTGTTGAGATTTTAATCTAAAGTCCTGCTCCTCTAACAAACCACACATTATTCATAGTTACGCTGATTATTCAGTGTAAATAATGAATGTAGGGCTGTGAGGGAATTCCCCCTGCAGTGGTAATGATTGATTCAACAGCATGAGATGTTCTATTAATGTCCTCTTTTTCTCTCTGTAGCAATTCTTTTATTGAAATTTCAATCCACTTTATTGTCAAGCTATTTTTGAGCATATTGTTGCTTTTTCAATGACAAAAATGATGTAAATACTATGTTATAGCTAAATACAGATGGTAAGAAAACACTTTAGGAAAAACATCAAATTTGGGTTTTGGAAAAAAACAAAAAAAACTGAGTGAACTACAGCTCGGATAATAAACAACTTCAAAATAACTTGATACGTGCGTTGGATATGGACAGTGAAACCAGTAAAAAAAAAAAAAAAAGAATATAATAATGCCTATAAATGCAGACAAATACAGGCATCCTATAAAAACAAAATGCAGCAAAATAACTAGTACCTCTAATAAAGATTCATTTATTAACATACTATTAATAAAAGGTAATTACGAATCATTTATAGATATGCAGATCTGTGAAGGATTAAAATAAAAACAAATATTTACTGTTACACCAAAATTATTCTACAACGCTATGTTGTTTTACACCACACTGTAGTACGACACGTTGTTATGACACACTGTGACGTGTTCTTTCTTATGACATGATGACCCAAAAAGTGATAAGAGAGATAAAATAAGATTCATTTTTTCATCACGAAAGAATTTCAGACACCAGAGATTGTTCAGAAATTCTGATAAGAATAGCAGAAAAAGAAGAAGAGGAAATATTAACAATGAATATTAACACAGATTAAAGTTGCTCATCATATTTTCTCATTGTGTTATTCATCCACTTTTTTGCATCGAGGACCCCTGGGGGTCCCCGGACCCCACTTTGAGAACCCACTAAAGGCCCTAAAAAGCCAAAACAAGCCTCTCTGAAGAGAAGAGGAGAAACGAGATGCAGAGAAAAAACAGTTTCAAGAGCGTCCTTAAAACAAACCAGAGCAGAATCTCTGATCTCGGAGAGCGAATTTCAGATGAGAGACCGGAGAAACGCTCATCATCCACTTAAACTGAACTCACCTCCACCTCCACAACCTCCACGAGCTGCTCTCTACCTGATGACTCATCCAGGTCGGCCTTCCTGCTCTGAGGTTCATCACAAAGAGGGAAGCAGCAGCCGTTTCCTCTTAAACTACAATCACAGCTCACCTCATCCATGAGTTTGGTGTGAAACTGTCGTACTGGTCTGGAGGGTCTCCTGAGGTCACAGCGACCTTTGACCCCCAAAATCTAACCAGTTTATCCTCGAGACCGAGCGGACATTTGTGCCAAAGTGTTCCTGACAACCCGAAAAGCACGAGCAGTAATGATAATAGCTAAATAAAACCAGTGAGAAGAACACACCTGTGTACACAAACACACCTGGGGGGGGAAACCAGCAGCTCCAGGTGTCACAACATGTCCTCCCTCTTTGAAACGTCCAACAAACACTGTGTCTCATTCCCTCTCATTAAATCTGAGGAAAGGGTGTGATGTGTTGGTGACATAATAACATGCTGTCCATGAGCTGCTCAGCGACAGGAAGTGATTTACAAGAAGGCAACTGCAAAAGCAAGACCGCAATAGTCAAAATAGTGAACTCAAGGTTTTAAAAACAGCTCAGGTGACGTCACGGTGACTACATCCACTTCTTATGAAGCTACATGCTGCAAGGCTCTGCAAGTTGGATGTCAATAATCCTAGGTCGGTATTTCTGGCTTCCAATGTAAATGAGCGAGATGCTGATGGTCAAAAACAAAGATGGCGAAGGGGAAAACCATAATGAAGAGGGCCAAAAAAGCAAGATGGAGACGGCTAAAAACAAAGACGAAGATGGCAAAAAATAAAGATGGCGATGGCCAAAAAGCAAAATAGTGACGGCAAAAAAACAATATGGCAAGAAGATGAAGACAGCAAAAAACAGGAGCAAGATGATGACCAAGAACCAAGACGGTGGTGACCAAAATGGTGAAGTAATAAATGACGTCACAGTGATAAAGTCCACAAAGCAAAAACAAAACACTAAAAAGGACAGTTTTTATTGTGGTGCAGTGTGGGATGACAACAGAGTGAACAACAGTGAGATTAAGTTTCACTGGCTGCCAACGGTGGCATATTGTCAAAAGCTGACAATCTGTCCCTTTACTTATTTATTTAAGAAAAAAAAAAACAAATATAACAAAGCTTGGCTCAGCGTCTCAGAGATATCTCAGAGTTTAAACTCACCAGGTCGCAGCCGGCATCTTGATGATCTTTGCTATAAATAAACCCTTCATTTCTGCACAGTCATGCTACACCAGCCCTGAGCTCCAGCCTACCTGTGGTTCCCAATGCTAACGTTAGCATTTAGCTCCAAGTTCTCAGCTCAAATCCTGCAGACGGTGACACACAGGAACACTGAGTCCACTGTTAAAAGGTTTCTACGCTTCACAAAGTGAGGCGTTAAACAGACATTTTGACTGTTTGGCTCAGTGGAAAACATCAGATCAATAGAGTTTTATGCTGCTACTTTCTAAAAGCCTCTAATAGATGACTAGTATTTGACTGGTGCTTTACTCTGCAGCCTCTTCAATATGCCTCATTTCAACCTTCAGCTTCACGCAGACTTTCAACTGAAACTGCTAAACCGTACGAGCAAAGTGAGGCAGCAGACAGCAGTGGTATAAAAGCAAAGAGCGAAGGTCAAACATCCCATAATGAAGACAAACAGCCGTTTATTTGACCACTTCTTGTCGGTGTCCTGAAGAGTCAGTTCAGGGAAACTGGATTTCTTTTTTCCAGTGTGAGCGGCATCAAAGGGAGAGGAAGAGCATCGCCAAGCGTAGAAGTGTTGAAAGAGAGAGGATGAAAGAAATGAAAGAGCTTCAGACTGTGAGTAACGCTGCTGGAGGGGAGGAAAGATGGCCGACAGGAAGCTGAGGTGAGCTGAGGACGCCGGGAGCAGCTTTCTGAGGGTTTTAGTCCACAGAGATCAATATGACTACCAACTAAATTACTATCGAGCTTTTCAGCCTATAATGTTCTCTTTTATATTTGTTCTTTCTGAACTGCTCTGCACTTTATGTACAATTTTTTAACATTTATACTTCCTGCTTTGTGTTGAACATCAATTTCCTTCGGGATAAATAAAGTTTTCTTATCTTATAATTTCAGTTTGTGACCAAAATTTTCTCTCAGATGATTTATTTCAAAACAGGACTGTTTTCCTAAATCTGATTGGTTCTGAAAAGAAGTAGAGATGGACAACCTTTTTTTCTCCAGTAAACAGGTAGAAAACATAAACATCAAAATAAGGAAGAAACAAATGGATCTGTATGGGACTAACAAGTAGAAAATAGGGAATAAGTAAACAAATTAATCTGTACAGGGATCATAACTAATATAGATCAGTAAAGAATGACTAAATGTTTAAAAATCTGTGATAAAACCTACTAGTAGGTGGAGCAGGTCCCTACTGACCCATATCTATAAGGCTGACAATCAATGATAACATTCATTAAATGAGAACATGAATAAATAAATAAATAAAAATAAAAAAATAAGAAGTGACATCAGTAAACAAGTACAAAAATAGGTAAGGAAGTAAACAAATGAATCTGTACAGGAATAACAACTAATATAATATCTATATAGGTCAGTAAACAATGAATGCATGTGTAAATAAGCAACAAACATACAGCATAAGGGAAAAAAATACAAAAATACAAACTATTCCTCTTCAACGCTGATACTGTAAACCCAGTGCTGTTGTTGCTAACGCTGCTAGCGGCCACAGATGGCGTGTCTGCTGGCCTGGAAAGACGAGGCGTGGTGGGTTTGGTGTTTCTACCGGCAGGCCTGCTGCCAGGCGATAGTCTGAGCCCTCTTCACCACGCTGCACTGAACAAATCCTGTTCCCAAGACCGACTGGAAACCAGGTCGCTTCAGGACGCCTCACCTCAAAACCAGGACGGACTATACTGGACTACTTTCTTCACCTCACCTGCAGCGGTTTCAATAAAAAGGTTAATATGAGGCAGAATAAACGGTTTATCCTAAACCTGAGGGTTTCAGACTGTACTCTACAGGCAGGACAGGTGTTAACAGCTACGGAAATCAAAAACCTTTTAGTTTCCAATCAATCAATAATCAAACAGACGTACAATAGACTACATTTTCTTTAGAGAGTGATGCGACTCTTCTTTTTTAATCTATTAATGTGCAATATCACTATTTATTTCGAACAAACAAACAGATGTTTCTGTTTAGAATAACAGGAAGTAACAAGAATTTAATGTCTTTGTAAAATAATAAGAAAAATATGATTTGATTTTTTTTTTCTGGATAACAACAATAATATTTTATCAATAAGATATAATTTTGATTAAATAGGTTGCACATACTGGTGGATTAACCATTACAGAATCATTAAAACATATTGTGGTAATCAGTAATACTGTTAATTTAGGTGGAGGATAATACATTTATTGAGCTCTGTACATGAAAACAATCTTGTTTGTTTGTTTATATCAGGTGTGTTTGCAGGTTCTCTGTGTTCCCGATCCTGAATAAACTGAATGGTGGTCTGATGAATCGGTTAATCATTGGATATGTGACCTACTTTTCAGATTTTATACATTATTTACTTATGTTCTTACTTTTCAAACACTCTTATTGTTATTGTTGCTCTGTCCAATTCTTAGTCTCAGGACTAATAAAGGATCATCTTACTTTATCTTATATTTTCTCTCAGTTAAAGAGAGACAGACATAAATAAGATGCTCTGCAGTGGTCCGTATGCATCAACAGCTACTCCTCATATTATTTAATAAAATAAATGTTGTGTATGGTGTAATAGTGAAGATTTGAGGCAGGAAGTGGCGCCTGGCTTTGACCTCATCAATGACAAAAAAATACATATAAATTAACAAATCAACCCATAGCTCCACCATGTGGCCAAGATCTGTGACGACAATTCACTAAGAGCAGTCTGTTCATATCAGACAGCAGATTATGATGAAATTAACGAGCCTGTTAAAAACAACATTTCTATAAGTGAAGGGAGAAGTTTCTGATCAGACCAGAGGAGAGAAAAAAAACTAAAAATTTAACATTAATGCATCTTTCTGCTAAAAATCACCAAAAGTTACCAACGACATATTTAAACAATTTCCAATGTTCACATTTCTGTTCTGGAAAGTTCTTTAAATTTGCACATTTCTGATAAGACAATGCATCATTTGCACACACACGTTCACAAAACGTCTTAATGTCTTTAATCAGCTGGGGAAGTTTCATGGTGACATTTAATTTCTCTCCTTTCCTTTAAATTTGCTTTTCTCTTGAGCTCTATTTCTTATATTTTATTACAAAAAAACTATACATATATATGAGCATATTTATGTACTAAACAGACTTTTATTAAGTTATTTTATTCATATAGTTTTATTTTTTGTTATTTTTTTATTTTACTTTTATTCACCTGCAGCATCTCCTCAATAAAACAGACGATTTTGTCGGCACTCAATCTTGGTTCATTTGAGTGAAATCATCAAAAACACACAGTGGGGGATAGAAACCGGTACTTCCTCCATCACTAATGTTAGATCACACCCCAGCTGAGGAAGGAAGGGAGGAAGGAAAGGAGGGAGGAAGGAAGGAAGGAGGCCAAAGAGGTGCCAAAAGAGGAAGTAGTTGTAAAGCATGTGAGTGTTTGTTCATGAAGGTCTGGACAGGACAAAGAGGACATGTCTGCCTGCACAGATGACCAGAGAGCGAGGACGCCAGCTAGGACGCCAGCTAGGACGCCAAAGGCTGCCAAATAATCCACCGACAGTGAGACCGCCAGCCGGAGAGTCAGCCAGCGATGATGCACAGCCGCCAACGGTGCACGCCTGCAGGATGTCGCTCAGCTCGCCAGCAGGCAGACGGCGAACACGACGCCTTATCTGGCCTTTAGCGCCGTCACAGAAACACTGAACAACATGGCCGACAAAATCTCAGCTCGTCGATAACAAGTGCATCAAAACGTAACATGGAGTCACGTTTGTGGAGCAGAGACACTCGACTGCATCTAAATTCACCCATTTAATAACAATAATGACTCATTTGAGAACTTGTTAAAACACAAAATAATTAAATGTTTGTAATTAAACATAAAATAATAATTATTCTTATTTTAGATTTTTATTATTATTACTAGTAGTAATAATATTCTTAATTTAGATTTTATTGTTATTAGTATTATGCTTATTTTAGATTATTCTTACTATTATTTATTATTATTATCATTAAAAACAATTACTATTATTATTATTATTACAAGTAGTAATAACAGTCTTAATTTAGAGTTTAATATTACTACTATTATTATTATTATTTTTTGTAGTAGTAGTGATTTATTATTCTTATTATTTTTATTAAATATCTGTCATTATACTTTGACAGGTGGTCCTTAGTTTGCCTTGAGTACACTGAAAAACTATTTGTCATTTAATGGATAAACACAGGAAGTTAGAATAACACGCAGGAATTAGCAAATCAATAAAACTGATTGACGACTGATTTTACGAAAAACTGAAGCATAAAACTGCGTGAACACCAGTCAATAAAAAGGACATTTCCGACACTGACAAAGCCTCCTTTGACTATCTGACAGGCTATCTGAACATCTGGAGCAGCTGGATGTGCCTCTTTCTATCCAACAGTAAAAAGAGAAGTAGTTTCCCTCTTCAGTTGGGGTTATAACTCTATATCCATCTCTTCACTTCATAACATCCCTGAACCCTTTATTCTCATTATATCCTCTTGGAGCACCGAAATGCTCGTAATTAAAAGAAGCGGGGGATTCTGAAGAGAAAACAACCGATAAATAAAAGTGATTAAAGGTCTTTCCTGCAGTTTAAAACTCAAACAGCACCTGGAAGCTTCTAGAAGGGAAAGAGTGCAGGACGACTTGACAGATTCGACGCCTCCACAAACACATTCAGAGCTGCTGCCTCCCAACCACACTTCCTCTGCCGCCTGGCTGCTCGTCTGGGGAAGCTGCTCCGTTCATTAGAGGCTCTAAATATCAGACGCCACATCACGTTCATGAAAAGGCTTCATTTCACCAAAACCGTCCCCGGTCCCTGCAGCCGAGACCCAAACAGATCAGCAGGCAGGTTCTTTTTGGACAAAATGAAAAGCAAAGGAGAGGAAAAAAAAAGAGGGGAACACGGGCAGTGATGGAGATGGACAAAGTGGTAGGCATTTTCTTACAGAAAAAAAACCCCCAGCAAAACAAGACAATCGTTACCATGGAGACCAGCTAACAGTCATAGCGCTTAAGGGACTTCCTGCGGAGCTCAGGGATCGGCTGGTTCAGTCCACGGACGCTAACCTGATCCTGTCAAGACGGTTTGATTCACAGAAACATCTGAGAAACTATTAATAATATGTGTGACTGGATGAACCATCAACCAACAAAACTAACGAGGGTGGATCAAAGGAGAGCTAGCCTGAAACTAAAGAACGACTCAAACCTCTTTCAGTCTCTTTCTTTCACTCTCCAGTTCTGATAGGACGATGCGACTAACAGTAGCTATGCTAACCTCTGGTCTACAACCCACAGTTGTCACGGTAACGTATGCTACGCTAAAGCAGCTAACACTTTGAAGTTTCACCATTATTGTCCTGATTTCTGCTCCAAACTCCTTTGTCTTTGTTTGTTAGTTTAGTTAGCTCTAATAAGGCTGTGTTCACAAAAACAATGTCTCTTTCTCTTTTCCGTCAATTTCACGTTACAAATTAACACTTTAACGATGCTCTTTGGTGGATTATTTGTCCAGGAGAAGTTTGGACAGATTCAGAAAAGACGTTTAATCTAATTTTATCAGCATGTTTGATCGTTACTTAAGACTGTGTTGTTAGTTTCCTTGATTTTCTGAATGGAGCTCTGCTTCATGACCTGCCAGCACGTCTCTGGCAACGAATTTCGGTTTGTTCAAGTACAGTTATCATCGCAAAATGAATTGGCTTTAATGTGCTAACTTTAACAGCCCTAAATAATATACTGTATATAATAAAGCTAATTAAGACACATGAGTTCTGCTGGCTTGTTCTGTTTTGTGCTGCTCAATCTGGTAAATCAGTTAAGACAAACTTTGTTTCACCAACAGGTTAGTCAGGGTTGAAAGTATTGGAGCATAAATTAATAACCAAAATTTTATATTAGAGCCGCAGGCAGAAGCAGCAGTGAGCGGATTTCAGGCTTCACAAAGCAGAGAGAAGTCACATCAGCTGGTTTAATTCAGTGTAAAAAAATTATGCAGCATTTCTAAGTCAAAGCTCTGCATAAGACAACAAATAATGACAAACAGATCTAGCTTGTTTTCTAATCTATTTTATGGGATTATTTGATTAATGAAAATTCATATAGCAGAAACAGAAACAGCTTTTACTGTCCTGATGATTAGACTGTTCTTGTACTTGTACAGAGGAGAATGAAAAAGGTATTAGTGTATTTTTTAGTGTCTCAGTCAGAGCATCTAACATGATATATTGTGATATTTTTTCTTCTGATATAATATTGATTTGATAATATTGATGTCCCCCCCCAAAAAAGTCATGTTTTAGGCTGACTGATCACGTTAGCAGTAACTTCGAGAGCCCTAGTATGTACATCTATGTGTTCATAAATGTATGTACATGTATATGTACACAAATTTGTTTACACACACACACACACACACGCACATGCATATATACAACTTGTATTTTAAGCTGCATTATAAATTTCTCAGTTAACTATATGGAATATCACAATATCGCAATAATGTATAGCATCGTGACTCAAGTATGGCGATATGTACAGTATGGTGAAGTCCTTGCTAATACCCACCCCTAACAAATTCCCTTTTTGTTTCTGTTGAATGAACAATAACACTGATGTGCAATAATTCTTTCCTTTAAACCATGCCTAACAGTAAAAAAAAAAATCAATATTATTTACAATATTTCTACCTTATTTTATTTGTTTTTATACTCTTTACTGTCTGTAAGTAGTCGGTACGTAATTACGTTGTATACTCTGTCATACAATTGATTTGATAAAGTTACTGTTTGCTAAATAGTGACTGTAGCAGGATGATGCTGTTAAAAATAGACTAATATTTTTTCAACTCATCGATTGTTCCCCACAAACAGCTGGACAGCGTTGAGTGTCGGAGGTCAACGTACCGTCACCTTCTCTAGATCGGCTTCTGAAGAAGTGGGAGAGAGGGGGCTGATGGGACTGAGGGAAGGCGAGCTGCCGACGCTGGAAACGTATTCTGGATCAGGAACGTAGAGAACCTGCAAACACCACATCCATGTCAGTTTTCACACAGCGGCAAAGCAAGAAAATGTGATTTAGTGGTTTCATTCATCAGATGTTTTCACTTTTTCCAGATTTATAACGTGGGTGTTGTAGAAAAAGAGAAGATAAACAGGGATGGTGGTGTTTATCACCAGGCTAAAGATGAGCTAAAGTGCATATTATTAAACCTTCACAGAGAATAAACTCAGTCCTAATTGGACAAAGACGCTGTAATTAGCAGGTGATTAAGCAGGGATGTGAACAGTGAGTCAGCAGAATGTGACATTTCCATGGAAACTTGTCAGCGACTGCATGAAAGCAGCCACTGCAGAGGATGTGAGGGTGAGGCTGTGGTGATGGAGGTGACGGAGGCGTGGTTCTCACCTGGCCGGGCACCACCGCTCTGGAGAACAGTTTGTTCAGCTGAACCAACTCGTTGGGCGTCGTGTCAAACTTTAGTGCAATGCTGTTCAACGTGTCCCTGGATTCCACCTGCAACAAGAGAGACGAATGTGGTCGGGGCAGAGTCAGAGAAGCATGCAGATATCACCTTTTTCCATTTGTGCATGGCTGGTTTTGGGATGTTATGCAAATTAAAACTGTCAGCTGTTGAACAGGAAAGGTTTCCCACAGGAGGAAACGATGCGACAGAAACATGAAGCGACGTGAATGTCAGCAGCAGTCTTCAGTTTTCAGGCAAATAATATCAGCATCACAGCATTCAGCGACGTTATCACCAAAGCAAATAATACCAAATAATCAACTGACCGTCCAATCACAGCTTAGAAACCATCGCTAAGCACAGCAGGTCCTCCATGTCAGAGGATGGGACAAACTAGAGAGTCCTCAGCAGGTCTCCACATTTTATAGACAAAACAAGTGATTCAAGATTCAAGTCTTTATGCATGCATAACAAAATTTTGTAGAGTACCTTGGCTTAAAAGCACATAAATAAGAAATAAAGAAAGATCTAAATATAAAATCAATTAGCTGAGAAAAGATGGAATCTGATGGTTTCCATGGACTCGGAACCAGTGGTGTAGTCTACGTGACATGCAGATATACGCCATATACCCACTAGAAAATGTCCCGAATTACCGTATAACCACCACAAATGTGCAAAGATACGTATTAGCATGGATTCTAGGAGTCCATGACTGACAGGAGCCCAGAAAAAAGTTCAAAATGTATTTGTTTTGGAAACGTATCTTAATGCCTTTCCCCCCATTTAGTAAAATGGTTCAAAATACTAGTCCTGGTCCTGGTCCTGTATGCTCACATGCTGTTTTTCCATGTTAGTCACATTCCTGTGTGTCTTCCTCTACTTCCCTTTATTCATCTGTCACATCAGTTGCATAAACATCCATTGACCGCTGCACTCAAACACGTTACCCAGTCCTGGTTATTTAGTCGACTGAGCTCCAGAGCTTTTTGTTTTTTTTTCTCCCTCTAAAACCTTTTTTTTTTGCAGATGGAGGCACTTTCTGACAGGGTTGTCATCCTTATTAGGAAGGAGGAAACTCCCGCAGGCCATGTTACAGTCTTCACCAGTCCAGACAGGTGAAGACCAACTTCTGGGTTTTAACTGACGTTGATTGGCTTCTTCCTGCTACATTTTTTTTTTCTAAAAAGCAGCAAATTCCAGCGACGTTGTTGGACAAACCATCGCTGCTTTCCACAGAGGACATTTTCACTCTCTATCACACAAGGAGTTTGGATATTCGTGCTGCTTTATTTGCTTCTCCTCTGAGCCACAGATTCAAACTCAGAGAACTACTGAGTCTCCAAGTAGCAACTGAATTAAATTAGAAACTTTTGCATATTTTACTGTATTACACTGTTGTCAGGATACAATAATATCATTATACTAAAGTCATGATACTTAAGTCACAATACAATATTATCATAATATGCAAGTAGCAATAAAATATTATCACAATACTATAGTAGCAATGCAATATTATCACAATATTAAAGTAGCAATACAATATTATCATGATACTTAAGTAACAATAAGGTACTATCATGATACTTAAGTAACAATAAGGTACTATCATGATACTTAAATAACAATAAGGTATTATCATGATAATTAAGTAACGATACAATATTATCATGATACTAAAGTCACAATAAGGTACTATCATGATACTTAAGTAACGATACAATATTATCATGATACTAAAGTAACAATAAGGTACTCTCACAATATTTAAGTAGCAACAATATTTTCATTATCATGATACTAAAGTCACACAGTAAGGTACTATCATGATACTTAAGTAGCAAAACAATATTATCATGATACTAAAGTAACAATAAGGTACTATCATAATATTTAAGTAGCAACAATATTTTCATTATCATGATACTAAAGTCACACAGTAAGGTACTATCATGATACTTAAGTAACGATACAATATTATCATGATACTAAAGTAGCAACACAATATTATCACCATACTTAAGTAGCAATATAATATTACCACAACATTTAAGTAGCAATATAATATTACCACAACATTTAAGTAGCAATATAATATTACCACAACATTTAAGTAGCAATATAATATTACCGCAATATTTAAGTAGCAATATAATATTACAATACGACCACAGAAATAAGGATGCAGCCTTATGTTTTAAATACTTTGTGAGATGCTGATTTCTGCGATAACATATTTACTGCAAATCATGCAGTACGTCAGCATGTGTTTTGCTTCATGAGACAGATTATACTCTGTTCATCTCATCTCACAGATGAATCCTGGCTGGACCGTGAGGACTTGACCAGCTGTGTTTGAACCACATGGGGCTGAGAAGTGTGAAGCCGAGGCCCAGATTGTGGACTGACGCCGGGCCTGGATGCCCTGCCCTCTAGGGGGAACACACTAATCAGATCTGAGGTCAGTCACGCTGCCAGGATACAGTCTCCATGACTCAGCAATGTGAGCAGCTTTGTGTGGAAAACAATGAACAAGCATAGTGTAGCATAGAAGGACTGAGGCAGTAGTTTGACACTGACACTGAAAATACAAGTGAAAAATAAAATACATTGAAATGTCTGGGAATGAAATTTCATCTTCTCGGAGGGTTTAAACGCTAATTTGATCTGTTTGGAGACGCAAATCATATTAAGGGAGGCATCCCTCATATTTCAAAATGCTATTTGATACCTTTATATCTCCACTGCTTGTTCATCAGGCCAGATTTAATTCAATAATTCGATCAAACTTGAGATTTGAGTTAAATGGAGGCAGTGAGGACTGGCTGAACTCGTCATTACAGACCATTCATGTGTTTGAGATAAGGTAGTAGAGCTGCCAAATTCAGCCATTTATATACATGAAAACTAGGGGTGTCCCGAAAACCATTTTTTTTCTTTTTGTTTTAACTTCCAATAGGAATATTGGCCGATATCGTTCTGATACAATATCAGCATGGATCACACATACTTTTAGTACTTATTTTGTAGTATGGACTGTTAGAAAAGACTTGATCAAGTGATGTTACTCAAACAGAGAACAACAGTCAGCAACAGTAGGTCTGAGAAAAACCTACCTATTTATTATCAACCAATGGGTTACATCAATTTTAACCTTAAACAGAAGAATATTCTACAACTGAAAACAATAAATAACAAATAAATTGGAAGACACTGAAAAACAACCTCAATAAATCCAATAAAAACAAAAAGTGCAAAATAGCCACTAGTTTAACTTAAACATAAGCATATTCTACGACTGAATAGAAAAGGACTGTGTGGAATGGACTGCTTGTATGGGAGTGTGATGTCAGAGACTTTAGATGGAGGCCGATAAAAAAAAATGGTTTGCATTTTTTTTTGCTGTTATCAGACCGATATCCATGACTGAAAAACAAATGATGGCAAGAGGGCATGACGAACTGGCAACACGGAAGAGATCCATGTTGGACTTCAATGTGACTACTGATTTATTTTGACTTATTTTGTCCAAACTGAAGCGACTCACAATCAAGTTTAAAAGGAGCTGAAAAAAACCCAGTAAATTATCAAATCCAAGAGTCAAACAGGGATGTCAGTTTGCATGTCAGCTGACTCACTGATCTCCCATTTGTTTGCCAGTCAAATCAATGAAATGAAGCCAAAAGTTCAGAAAACCAGAAAAACACCCTGTAGCTTTTCACCATGGTGTCTTCAATAAAAGACAGTGAACAGGACCTCATAGCAGTGACATCTTGTGACTTCTGATTCGTTATGTCATCAGCTCTGTTCGCTCAGCATTGAGAAATATCCTGTTCTTGGAGAATAAAGAATTTAAACATCAGAGACTGTAACTGTGCAGCTATGACAGGCAGCTTTCGTGTTTGTGTGATGTCATTTAACTTGTCTTTTATTTCAACAATCCTGTTGTTTTGTTGGGAACATATGGAGTTAATAATGTGCAGGTCTCCTACAGTGTCCAGCCTTTCATCCAGGCGGCTTCAGCACAGGCCATCGATTCTCCCTCAGTGCCATTCGCTACCGTCTCATCCATGAACTATTTATTTTTAGCTTTACAGCTCCTCTGTTGCTCGGCACAAAGCCGACCCTACAGAACGTTCAGGACGTCCACAGCCCGTAAAAACGCTGCTTTTACTCTGTTTTCCTTCAGAATCCTGCAACATAAGGTCATGTATATTTAACATAAATTGATAAAACCACTGCTTTTTGCTCCCAAAAGTAGATATTTCAAAGCCAACCAATGACAGCTGCTCTGGTAGCTCTTATCAGCGGATCGGCCAATCAATAAAAAAAAAAAAATTCAATGAAGTAAACATTTGCAGAGCAGAGTGGTGGGCTGATCTTGGCACCAGAAGTGGTGAAATAATGGAGTTTTAAGCTTAATTAATCCACAACACGAGTGTCTTCACACGTCACAGAATCGCTAAAATGCAGCCATGGATCGCTCTGCTAGAGGAGCTATCTGTAAATCAATTAAGCGTCAGAGGACAAACGATATGCAAATGTGACCTGCTGATAAAGACCTGTTATTGACACTTTGACAGGAGAACGAGGGAAAGACGAAAAAAGACAGTAATCACAATCAGGATCATAGCACCCTATCGTCTTATCCTGCTGATCAATAAGCACCCATTACTCATCTCCATCTGGGGATGAATAATTGAGCTTCTTCCTGTTCGCCGTCTGACGTCTGTCCTTCAGAGCAGAAGGGTGGAGGAAGGCCGTGGCGGCCATCTTGAGAGTGACGGACGTCTCGCTAATGGTCACCTTGTCGAACAGGAAGGACGCACAGATTCGATGGATGAAGACTAATAGCTCCATTAAAAGAGTTAGAAATGTTCAGTATGTGGAACAAATCTCTGAGCAACCGACCAAGGAAACTACGGCCTTTTCAGATTATTATTATTATTTATTTGACATTTCAGTCACACTGACTGATCACAATCTGTAACTTATCACTATGTTTTTTTAATAATCTTTGATCCAAGCTTTGTAGTATTTTTTTACCACTATTACATTTACATTTTTTTACCTTTTTAAATCCTCCAATGCCCCTTGAGTTGCACAATATGGATCAAGTCTTGGGTTGAGGAATTGCTTCTAATTTGCTTTCTTTGATGACAACACCAAAAGTATGACTGCGATACAATACCCTACCTAAAGTCTATGCTGCTGCAAACATTCAAAACACCAAGAAAGTAAAGAGTAATAGATGGCCACGGAACGTAATTTTGTCTCTACATAGTGTATAATACGTATTATTAAATAGTGTTTAAGGATGTCTCCATTAGCACATTAATGACTGTTCAGGAGGAAAGTAGCACAAGACAGAAAATTATAATAAATTCAGTAAACTTAAGTACATGTTTACAGAATTACAGGAAACACTTGGACAGATTATTAAAAAAGTTGAATTTAATTCTCTTGGGTACATTTGGTCAGTTATTAGAGCTGCTTTCTTATTTTCCACAGTTTTTTGAATGCAGTTCTGCTGAGCAGCAGCTCAGACGTTCCTGACCTGCTTTAATCTTCTTTTTAGCTCCATTTGTTGACTCAGGTTATCGCTGCAGTTTATTTTACTAACCGGTTGCTCCCATGAGCAGCAAAGTTCAGCATGCCATGCAACACCATGAAGCAGAAGTGTGTTTAAAAGTGATCCGGAGGTTTAATGTGGGACCTGGGAGTCTCACTGAAACAGAAAAAGAGACACAGTGTCGTCATCACACAGTGTACGGTTTAATCACCCATAATGTCATATCTAAGCAGCCATCGCTTCTCATTTTCTAATGAAGGATGAAGCCCAGCTTTGGCATGACAGTTGCCATGGTGACTCTGTCATTTACCACCCTAATGGCATGTGTACCGAGCGCAGCCCTTGCGGATCGTTTGCAGACCTATATTTAGACCCTCTGCGAGGGACGGCGGTGAAGGTCTGATGGATCCGTCCTGTGCCTGGCGCTGACCTCCTGCTTCAGGCCTCAGCAGCCTCTGATTTACCAACACATAATGAGACCCAGCGACACACAAGAAGCAGCAAAGCAAAAAGAGATCCAGTGCAGGACTAAGAGACGCCTCAAGCTCAGGCAGGACTTGAGCCTGGGGTTTCTGGGTCTGATTTAAAAGACTTGTATACATGAACTGAGTCCCTTGACATGGCAAAGTGAGGAGGCTGTTGATATCATTATCCAGGAATTTGACCTTTTCTCTCATTTTTCCATGACTTGGACATTGTTCCAGGTTTTCCAGGATTCCTGGGCTTCCTGGTCAAAGTATGCAGGAGTCAGCATTTTGTCTGAGGTAAACATTTAGAACAGAAGAAGCTTAAAGCTGCATTCTGTCTATCAGCCAGCAGGGGGCGACTCCTCTGGTTCTATATGAGTCCAATAGAAAATGATGCTACTTCTCTCTTGATTTATTCCCTCAGTAAACATTGTAAACACGAGTTTATGGTCTCAGTTTCTAGTTTCTAGTCTTCTTCAAACAGACCAGGAAGCAGAGGATGATTAAAGCGTCAGGAAAAATGTCAAATCCAAATCTTCAAAACAGCAGTTCACGAACCAACGGGTGACGTCACGGTGACTACGCCAACTTCATATATACGGTTTATGATTAAGTCAACTTATTCGTTTCTCCACAGCGAACCAAAACTTTAAACCTGGTGTTTACCAGAGATGTGCTCATATGCTTCTGGGAAATAA
Source organism: Synanceia verrucosa (assembly GCA_029721515.1). Classification (NCBI taxonomy): domain Eukaryota; kingdom Metazoa; phylum Chordata; class Actinopteri; order Perciformes; family Synanceiidae; genus Synanceia; species Synanceia verrucosa. Next base: position 25,183,045 of record CM056557.1, read on the forward strand.
GTCATTCAGCATTAAAGACAGGCATAAAAACCAAACTAGTAAATAAATCCGAGTCAGCTAAAACCATACAATGACTAGTGGACTATGAGGGTGGAGACCTACATGAAAGTCAAGTATAAAATAACTTTTTGGTCGACTAAAAATGCTCCATCCTGGTTGCAAAAAAACCAAGATGGCGAAGGAGAAAATGTCTAACTCCAGGCTTCAAAACAGCAGTCCACAAACCACTGGGTGACGTCCCTGTGATTTTGTCTCTGTAGCTTCTGTCTCTGGTTAAAAGGAATCACAGTATGAGCAGTGGGTCAAATATACATGTTTTGGTGAGAAGGTAAATGAAACGCTGACGTCTCAGCTTCCTGCATCCCTCCTCCATCCCATAATTTCTTCATCATCCTCTGACTTGTTCTGCAGCTCTCAGACAGCGAGCTGTGAAAGAGGTGAAACAGTTGGATCTCCACTCCTACCCAGCAGTGAATAATGCAATCACAGTGACTGATTGTCAGCAGTTTAAATGGCCGCCGGTGTGGATGTGTGTGTGTCACACACACACACGCCTGCCGCTCGAGTATGACTCATCTCATGGCCTCAGCGATTCGGCAGGAAGCCATGCAACCTGCCGACCAGTGACACTGAGGGATCCTCTTAACATCTGGTGACATTATGACACATCTGGATCACACTGTACAGCAGCTGTGCCTGGGCGAAGCAGTGCTGCTGGCTAAATGCTAATTCTAGCATGCTAACATGCTTAAAAAGGAGAATGCAAACATGCTGCTGTTCACTAACAAATGCTAATTATCACTTAAACAAAACAGACAACAAAACTGCTTAGTTGGGTCTATGCCACAAAACAACCCAATTAGGTTTAGACAACAAAACCATTTAGTCAGGTTCAGACAACAAAAATACTTAATTAGACAATAAAAAAGTACTTAGCTAGGTTCAAGCAACTAAAGTACTTAGTTGGGTGTATGCCACAAAACAACTCAGGTTTAGACAACACAATCATTTAGCCAGGCTTAGACAATAACAATATTTAATTAGGTTTAGTCAGTTTAGTTTAGCCATGCTTTAGTCAGACTCAGGCTACAGGAATACTTCAATTAGGTTTAGGCAATGAAACCATTTAGTTAGATTCAAGCAACAAAATACTTAGTTGGGTTTATGCCACAAAACAACTTAGGTTTAGACTACTAAACCGTTTTTACCGTTTAAACCGTTTTTATTAGACAATAAAAGTACTTAGCTAGGTTCAAGCAACAAAAATAGTTGGGTTTATGTCACAAAACAACTCAGTTACTCACAAAACCATTTAGTCAGGCTCAGGCAACAGCAAAACAAAACTGGGTTTCGGCAATAAAAGCACTTAGCTAGATTCAAGCAACAAAACTACTTAGTTGGGTTTTGGCAATGCAACTTCTTAGTTGGGTTTAGGCAATGAAACTACTTGGTTAGGTTCAGGAAAAGATGGTGGTTTGGGTTAAACTAATCACTGAAACGATGTGACTTAGTACTGTACAGAAGTTTCATGATGACCTCATGATGACCTCTGGTTTCAGGGACATAAACAGCATCTCCTGGTGAAAATCACTCTTTACACAGATTTTGCTATGAACAGTGCCTGGTTTTACTACAATCCACGATGATGATGATAATATCAGCTGACTGATCATGTTGCATCATGAAGGCCTCCTTCCTACGAACTGCTCTGTACTGTCACTACAGAAAATGTAATGAGAGCTTTGCTGAGCCAGCCCTGCTGAGAGCACCGCAACAGACTGAAGCAGAGAGTCGCCAAAAATGAGCATGACTCAACAATAAGGAATAACTCCAGTTCATCACAATGCAGAGGTTATCTTTGTAGAGGAGGCCATGGCTGTTGCTGTTGGTAAGAAAAAACAACCAGACTGTTTAATTTTTGAGGGCATATTTGACTTTGAGGGGAAAATAACTATGGATTCATAGTCCAATATGTTTGGGAGTATTCCAAAAAAATCATCTGCCCCAACTGTAAATATCCATTAGAGTTTAGAGAGCAACATCCTGGTTCAACCTACTATATTTACCAAAGCTGTGTGCACAGTTATTACAGTATTTGGGTGTGCACAAACTTGAGTACAACCCTTTCATTTTAGCGATGCCACCAAGGTCAATTACATTCACCTTGAACAGAGTAGTGTTTTACAGAAAGGATGGTCAAACATATGAAAAATGTTTTGTTTTTTTTGTTTTTTAATGTAGGCCTAGACTAGCTGAGCTTTTTATTTTTAACTCAGTTTCTGTGAAACACAAGTTGTCAGAATTTTCTTTTAAACCTACCAAAAGCTATTCACCATTCAATCAAGGCTTTAAAACAGCAGTCCACAAACCAACTGGTTGTACTGTAGACTATTAAAAAATGATCCTAATTCTCTGTTGATTTATTCCCTCAGTAAACATGAGTTTATGGTCTCAGTCTCTAATTTCAAGTCTTCTTCAACACAACATGATGTTCATTTAGTCAAACAGACCATAAAGCAGGGGATGCTTTAGGGCATGGCGACCTGCTAACTGACAGGTCGTTACCACGGCAACGTCCAGATTGAGAGTTGATTGTGTTTTTGTTTTTTAACTTTTTCATAGTGAGTTTTCACTTCAGTAAAGTTAATCATGAACATTTCAGTTACAAACAAATGTCCTATTCAGCGTTAATTCCACCGCTTGAGTCACACCTGGTTGCAAAAAATCAAGATGGCAGCTGCCAAAATGCCAAAATGGAGGCTTCACACAGAAGTCCACAAACCAAGGGGTGATGTCACGGTGACTATGTCCGCTTCTTATATACGGTTTATGATCAGAATCATCACTTTAAATCTGTTGTTTATAGAGGAGATGTGCTCATAAGTAACCAGGACTCAAAGGAAAAGCGTGAAAAAACAAATATATCTAAGATAAAGTAGAATCAATGGCAAATCGACAACAACTGGACAGTCCTCAGTGAAAGTTAAGTTAGAAATCTTTCTAGCCACCTAAAATGTCTTATCAGCGTTTGGTTGTGCTTAGCTTAGCTCGTTTCAATTCTGGTTCCAAAAAACCAAGATGGCGGCCGCCAAGATGCCAAACTGGAGGCTTCAAAACATATCTACGTCCACTTCCTATACACAGTTTATGATCAGGAAGTGGATCTCTGCACTTTAAGGGAAAATTTAAATTATCATCCCATCTACAGCACCTCGTGCATGGTGTGATAAAGCTGTCTGGAGATAAATATGTGAGGCCGGCACTCCCACCGCCGCCTCACCTCTTCTCATCCATCTCTGTTGTTCCCACACACTTCAAACACTTTAATTGGATGCAGGTCAGCCAATCACTGGACTTGGCGTTATCAGTGTCTAGGCAGATGGGTTGCAGCTGCCCGGGTTATTCCTCAATACAGAGGAAAGAAGGCAGAGGAGTGACGGAGATGCTATTGATAAGGCACCTTTTTCCTGTGGGCGATAGATTTCCGCCGCCGGTGAGTGAAAATAAGAGATGAGTTTAAGATAAAGCCACTTCTCAATCACTTGGATGGCGACTCGGCCATATCACCTTAAAAGCTCTCGGCGTCCCCGAGCCTCCACACTACGTGCCGCCGCATCATGTCAGGCTACAGGACACAATTATTGGCGACACACAATCCATCCATCACACTGGTAAGGGGGGTAATAAGCAGGAAAAGAGAGAGTGATGGCTGCTATCCTTGTGATTGAGATCTTTTTCAGCCCCTGAAACTAAACACTTAATTCCTCCTTATTTTTCAGTTTCCCTCCATGTTTGTGGCCACGACACAGAGCTGATAAATCTCCCTGCTGTCCTGGTTCAGGGTTGATAAACAGCGGCCTTGTCAATCAGCTGCTTGTGGATGACTGGCAGGCCGGAGGTGTGAACGGGAGGCCGTCACTCCTGGAGTTCAGCAGTGAGCTCTGCTTTCTTTCCTTCCTTCCTTGCTTCCTTTCCTCCCTCCTAAGCTCAGCCACAGCGACTCCTCGCTGTTGCCACGGTGAGAGAGAGCGAGGCGAGGAAAAAAAAAAAAAAAAAGCAGTCTGACTGCAGCTGGATTTGAGGGTCATTTCAAGAACACAACCAGGCAAAGCAGAGCTCCATTTTCAGCTCTATCCAGGGAACCAGAGCCCTCCACCTCCACCTCCACCCCTCCTTCTACACACACAACAGCTAAATCAATAGAAATGACAACGCAGTGGGAAGGTCATGTGCTGGAATGCTCTCCGATAGAGATGGAAAAACAAACCCTGGTCTGGATCCAGCTGGAAATTCCTCCCTGCTTCTCAAACACCAGCATGCAAAATGCCTCTTAAAAACAGAGCATGTATTGTTTTTTCCACGAGCTTCCCAGCAGCCAACCTGCTCTGCTCTGCCTGCCTGTCTGTGCTCTCCTTATGTAAACACTTTGAGAAGGAGGTGCACGTGCTCCACCGGCCAAATCCACCCGACACTCCCCGCTAACGAGCAGCCGAGCGTGGACACAACGCAGCGGCGCAGCAGCCCGGCTGGAAAGCAGCAGGAAAAGCCTGAAAAGAGAGTCGCCGGAGCGTTACTCACAGAATATTCTACGGTGCCTTTGGGTCTCTGGAACGACATGCGCCTCCCATCCTTCTTCTCGGGGGTCTTCTTCTGGCCGGTATCTGAAAGCAAGCGAGGCAAGGTACGCATTACATTCATGTTCCTCTCTCCCCAGCTTGTCACAAGCCGCCGTTTCCCAGCCCCGTGGGTCGACAGCTCATCCGTCAACAGTGAGCGAGCCAGCCAGCGATGTGAGCGGCGAGCGCCGGACCACTTCCTCTCTCTCTCTCTCTCGCTCTGCTTCTACCCTCTTCTATCACACCGTCCTCCCTCTCTCTCTCTCTCTTTCTCTCTCTCTCGTCGTCCTCCTCACCCACCGTACAACGCAACAGCCGCCGTCAGGAGCGCCTCGCCTCCCTCGCCCTGTTGCTGTCTCCACACAGAGACCAGGCTGACCTCCATCAGGGCGCCGCCGCTCTGGATGCGAGCCCGAGGAGGAGGAGGACGAGTCGGGATGGGAGGAGGGGTGCTAACGCTGGGGGTGAAGGGGAAGGAGGAGTGGGGGTTGGATGGAGGAGAAGGGAGGGTTCAGCGCTACGTGATTTAATGTTTAAGCGTCGGGAATTTTTGGATTTTCCAATGATAATAAAAACATGAAGTGTTCCAGTTTTTGCAGCGACGATCTGCCAGAGTTTAACAGATTATTCTCCCACCACCACTGCCATAAATTAACAGTATTACTGATTAGAAAAATATGTTTCTGTGATGGTTAATCCACCAGTATGTGCAACATCTTTAATCTAAATGATGTAATTAACACTAAAACATAATTATTTACATTATTTACAAAAAAATTGTTAAATTGCAGTTATTTGCTGTCATTCCTGGACAGAAAAAAATAATTTCTGACTTCTCAGTGAATTTGGGTCTAAAAAGGTGAATTCAGTTTAAATTCCTCACTCCTGTTCAAAATGGTGAAGAGTAGTGAACTCAGTGAGAATGTGAAGATCCATGTTCGGTTAGGAAGACGAGAAGACGAAGAGTAAGAGGACGAGCCAGTGACTGGTTTAAAATTAAAGCTCAATTAATAAACAAATCAATGCTTTTATTAGGATTAAGTTCCCTCAGAAACATCCATATCACCGCATTTCAGTTTAAAACATGGGCTAAAAATTTTGTGTTTCATAATCAATATGTCAGTATTGATCAAAATGATGATGAGTTTGATGGAAGTTAAGGACGAGCCAGTGATTGGTCTAAAATTAAAGCTCATCATGGCTGAAGCAGTGCAGGACAGGCGTGACTAAACACAGTCATCGTTTCTGAAAAACGTCCCACAGAGGAGGTTCGAGGGTCGCCGGATAATCTAATTTGTCGCTCGACCAAGTGAAACAACGGTGGCCACAGTGTGAGCTCCTTTACTGTTGTCGTTTCCCATAAAGGACGTTTAACTCGGCCCATTAATGGGCTGACATATAACCAGGCTGCTCGGCTGAGAGAAGCTGAAAGAAGCTGCTGTGTGTCGGAAAAAAAACAAATGACACCTCTCAGCGAACAGTCACAAGAGGTCACATCTGTCTGAGAAACATGACACGATGCAAAAGCCTCGAGGCAACAGACCAGACCAGATCAGCTAAGACCAGGGAGGAGGTTTGGTCTCCTTTGGATATCACTAGAAAGTATCTGCAGCTCCACGGTTTAATTTGTCTGCGACATGAAAACTGTGATAAACCTCCTGCTGAGTGACATTATTTCTGAATTCAGGCTTGAAAATTACTGGAGTAGCTTATTAAAAAATATAAACCAACACAGACTAATGCTTCATTCTGCCTGTCAGCCAGCAGGGGGCGACTCCTCTGGTTCTACATCAGTCTAATAGAAAATGATGCTACTTCTCTCTTGATTTATTCCCTCAGTAAACATTGTGAACATGAGTTTATGGTCTCAGTCTCTAGTTTCAAGTCTTCTTCAACACAACATGATGTTTATTTAGTAAATTATGGTCCCATTTAGAGTCAAACAGACCATGAAGCAGTCGGGGTGGGTACTGGCAAGGACTTCATGATAGGAAGGTAAGGTATCGTGATACTTGAGTCACAAGTTACAATACATTATTACGATATTGATGAGCAAAAATGTAAAATGCAGCTTAAAATTTTATCTATATATATATAAAATATACTCCAAAGTGATATGGTGAATAAATGGCAGAATTTTATCTCAGAAATAAGGTCCAATTTAAAAAAAAAAAAAAAAAAGAACAGAACTTCCCCTTTAAATCTGTTGTTTATCAGAGATGTGCTCCTGTGTTACATGGAAATAAGTCACTCAGCTACATAAATCTGAGCTGATAAGTCAATGTTTTGGTTTTAGTTGACCTCTAATCTTTGGTCGCTCCGTTGCTGCCACCATTGGACGTCCTCACGTTTGAATCGAAACCATAAAGAAACACCACTGAAAGACAGAAGAGATGTAAACCTTTGGGGAATCTGCACAGCTGACCGGAAAAAAAAATAATAATAAATGCACAGAAATCTGATGGAAGTGCTTGTGACTCTGAGGATGTGCTGTTTTCTGTACCGGCGCAATCTGTTGAGCATGAATCACGGCTGCTAAATATAAATATATATATGAAAATATTTATAAATACATCTCTCTTTTAAGGGCAGCCATGACAAACCGGAGCATGCAGGGAACAGAGGAGTCAACAAGTATCTGACTAACGGTCCCTCATAATCACACCTTTGGTATTTTTAGAAAAACGGTCGAACGCGTGCTGGACGAGTTAGAAAGACTTTCCTTAAAAAGAGAGGGAGGGAGTCAAACATGCAGTATAGCAGTAAGATATAAAGCTGAAGCACCTGCAGAGTGAAGAACTCATAAAGAGCGGCTGATTAGTTTAATACTCAAACAAACCACTCCCAAATTTAAACTGAAAACAAATGAAGCAGAACGGCTGTCAAGTGTCAACACTAAAGTTGAGGTGCTTTTATTCTGTGTCTTCTGATGCACCATTACGAGCAGCTTTCTGCTGCAGTCATGCACGCTTCTGAAATGTTGGTTTTATTTTGAAAAGCTCCCACATGGCTCAGTGGAGACATCGAACATTAATATTTAACGGCTTTCTTACTTTGACACCAACTTTCAGCCTCAGATTGTAGAGTCTACACCATATACTGACGACACACTGTTTTACTGCTGTAAAATAAAACTTATGCTGCACCTGGAACAGCATTTTCTGTAGGAATAAATAATAAAAAATAAGAATTAAAGAGCTGAGAAAGGGAGGTAATACTCCAAAAGAAATTTTATTTTCATAATTACTTTATCGGTTTCAGTCAAGTTGAGTCCCAGGATTCGCCGTCAAACAAGGACTTAATCTGGAATAAACTGTTGAAGTAGGACTGTGGGATGTTTGGGCAGTCAGGTGGTCTGGGAGAATTTTATTTTTTATTAGTTAAGTTTCAGAAAAAAACTGACTCATGTAAACTTTCTTTCTGTTGCTTGAAGAAAAACAATCATAACATGATGCTGGACTAGAAGAAGAACCAGAGTCGCTGCTCTGGACAGGAAGTCTGTGATCAGTCCGAATTCGGAGAGAAATGCTGACTCAGCAGTAAAAAGTGCTGACTGCAGCACAGCGACAGACTCTGGCTCAGAGTCATGAACAACTTTATTACAGCAAACAGTTTCAGGACTGGAACAGGAACGTTCTGAACGGGAGCTACGCTACGTTATCCAGACCATTAGCAGCTAGCAGCTAGCTGTTAGCAGCGGCTACATCCTGGTCTTTACCATAAAAACGAATCATGACTGCTTTTTGACAGAATGTTATGGTTTTATTCCTTCCTTTAGTGTCTGACAGAGATGCTTCAGGGAAGATAAAAGGTCTGCAAAGATACAGATCAGGCCAGAGACACATCCTGGTCCTGGTCCTGAATCTGGTCCCGAACGACTCATTTGAAGTCTTTTCTTTCGTTCTGTAATGTGGTGACTGTCTCCCCCCTCCTCCTCTTCCTCTCCTCCACTCCTCTTCTCAACCCCCCCTCCACCTTTGTCTCCTCCTCTCCTCTCTCTCCTCCTCTCCTCCACCTCTCCTCCTCTCTCTCGCCTCCTCCTCCCATCCTGTGTTTACACCTCCTCCCGTCCTGTCTTTACACCTTCTCCTACTGTCTCTCCTGCTCCTCCTCCTCCCATCCTGTCTTTACACCTTGTCCTCCTCTCTCTCCTCCTCCTCCACCCATCCTGTCTTTACACCTTCTCCTCCTCTCTCTACTCCTCTCTCTCGCCTCCTCCTCCCGTCCTGTCTTTACACCTTCTCTTCCTCTCTCTCTCCTCCTATCCGCCTCCTCCTCCTCCCTTCCTGTCTTTACACCTTCTCCTCCTCTCTCCTCCTCCACCTCTCCTCCTCTCTCCTCCTCCCATCCTGTCTTTACACCTTCTCCTCCTCTCTCTCCTCCTCCTCCTTCTCCTCCTCCACCTCTCCTCCTCTCTCTCCTCCTGCTCCTCCTCCTCCTCCTCCCATCCTGTCTTTACACCTTCTCCTCCTCCTCCTCCTCCACCTCTCCTCCTCCCTCTCTCTCTCTCTCTCCTCCTCCTCCTCCTCTCCTCCCCTCAGTCTCTACAGGAAACTTTACTGAACTGCAGTATTTTAATATTTTAATAAATGTATCTATGTTCGTTCTGGTTGTGAACCCTTCCCTCTTTAAGGCTCTCAACATGTCGCTCTCTACTCTCGCATCAGGAAACAGACAGCGGTCCGAACACGTCATTTCAATTGGGATGCCGGTGGCGTGTACATGGCTGTTGCCATGGCGACGGACCTGGCAGCGGCAGGCTTAAGAGGTAAAAGGTGACGTTAAAAAAAATAATAACACAGGAGCAGATTCTGACTATGAAGGAGAAGCACTTCAAACACACTGGCTGTCATTTTCTATCGTCATGGCGTCTGTCAATCAAAACAATAACAACAGATGGAGTTTGGGGACATGTTGAAGCAGTGAGGGATCATGGGAGATGTAGTCTTCATGATTCTCTGGTGACTGATCATAAAAACCTGCTTAAAATATAAAGTTCAAGATTACAGAGAAGCAGTTTCTTCTTCCTCTCCATCCTCTCCTCCCTCCTTTTCTCTCCTTCCTCCCTCTAGTCTTTTTCTTTATTGCAGATTAATTGAACCAGATCAAAGTGATCATTGATCACCTGACCTGATCACCTGACCTCACCTGAGCAGTCACACCTGAGGTGAATAAATAACCCTCTGTTCTCTCTTTGTTTCGTCCTAAACACACTTTAACGTCACATGGTCTGAGCGCTTCCTCCTCCAAAAGATCGATCGATCGCCAGTTAAAAGATGAAGCTGATTTAATATCAATAAACACTCTAAGATGGGTATTGTTATTTGAGCTGTAGGTTAAGTCCTTTAGCGTTTCTAAAACTTAATTACTAATTAAACTAATTAAAATTAAGGGCACAGTAATTAGACATGTAAACATATACTTTAGAATAACCATTGTTTGTAAATGTTAAATTAAATAAATTAGTGGTGATTTCACTATTAACAAACCATGATTTATACTGTATTATTTATGTAGAATTATTATATTATGTTTAGTTTTAACCTTAATTAAATTTGCTGAAAAACAATATTATTGTTGCACATTATAACATTACTATATACACTACCAAATTTAAGTATTTACAATATTATATGTATTAATATAATATTATTATTACACATAAATAATATTTAGTTCAATAATAGCTTGTTAATAGTCAATAACTGTTTCAGGTCCAATTAAAATAATAATAATAATTACATAGATAATAAATAATTTCACGAACAAACACTAACTATAGAAATAAAACTGTAATAATGTGTGCAACGAATAATTAACAAATAAAAGCATTACAGTAAACATTGTTAAATATCATGTTGTCTTATTAAGAGTAAAATGACTATTAATTAAATGATATAATCTCCTCCACAGTTTTCAGTGAATATTTGGATTAAAAACCTGTTTTAAGAGGTTAATATTATTAAAACAGGGAGGAATATATTCCAGGTTGGAATAAATAGTGAAGTTTCCCTTTAAGGAGTTTGAGTGCAGAGTGGCTTAATGAGCGCTTTGTTATGGTGAAGTTCTGCCTGGAGGATAAAAGTCAGCTGACAGCAACAAACGAGAAAGACTCTAGTTGTCCTCACATCAATCACCCCTGCTTCGCTGCTTCACCATGTCAGTCTCAGTAAATTCGGTTATTCTTAAGTACATATAATCATGTGATCAGTGGCAGCCGCTCTAGTTAAACTAAATTTGCTTTTTTAAAATAGACCAAAGTCCAGAAATAGAAACTAAGATGAGGAAGGTGCTTGTCTATAGCCAGGGTATTACTACAGTAACAGGAGCATGTAAAAATCAATACATATGGACTATATTTAGGATATATTGACAGCTTTACCTCAATATCAGCCATTTATGACGGAGAACTGATGCTACCGCCAGACTCCATTGACAAAAAGTGTAATTTTAGCTCTGCTCTAACAGGAGTTGCTGGACTACCACTGCCTCCTTAGGTTAGTTAAACTCTGTTATTGTGTGACTTTCGGCTACTCTGGACAAACCCTTTAAAACACTAAAGTCACACAATAGCACAAAAATCACTAACCAATAGAGCCAGAGGTAAATGAGCAGCTCCTGTGAGAGGAGAGCAAAAATTACATCTTTTTTCCAATGGAGTCTGTTGGATTTGAAGAAAGCATAGATAGCTGCTTCCAAGTTGGACACAGGTGTCTGAAGGAAGTGAAAATATTTAAATAAATATGAAACATATTTAAATGTGTTGCCAGCCGACGTCAAACATCAGTGGAGGGTCTGAATGATGGGAAAATGACTTCATGGTTGTTTTAAAAAGATGTCAACGCCAAGGTCACGAGCAACACTTTGTGTTCAGATCTGAAGCTGAAAGTCTGGTCATGTGACGGCAGTGGTGCAGTCTGCAGGGATCGACCACCAGCAATCAAAGGTCAAAGGTCAGAAATCAACCATCAGTCTGAGCCTCAGGATCCAGAAACGTCTGTTCTCTGGAAAAGTGTGACTGTCAGTCAGGAGGTGAGTCACAAACTGAGGAAGTGAGGATCAAACTGAGTCCTGTGACAGAGCTTTACCTCCTCCTCCTCCTCCTCTGCTGCTAACGAACCGACCGGAGAGCAGCATCTGATTAATCTCAGTCCTCATTAGATCGAACACTTAACCTGCCACTGAGTTCTGGGACCTTCTGCGCATTAAAGCCACTGTGCTGCAACTTTACGCCTTTCCAGAACAACCAATTAACGGGAGCTAATAGCGCGAGGCCGTCCTCACGATGCTCTGAGAGCTCGGATCCATTTCAGCTTTTCATTTTCGACTTCCTCAGCTTTTAATTCGGAGTCGGAGAGAAGACACTGATGGGTTTCATAATAAATGATGTGCTGAGCTGCACAGCAGAAAAAAAAGAAAATCCAATCTTCATTAACGTGGAGACACTCCCCGATGTGAAAGGCCTGGAGGACGAGCTCGTCCACTCGCCTGCAGAGCTGAAATATTTGGGATGCCTCAGTTGTTGCAGGACAGCTGGACCGAAGTCCACAAAGGACAAACTCATTTGCTGAGGTCGAGACACAAGCGTCCACTAAAATTCAGACCAGGACGTCTTTCTTTATGGTCACAGAAAAACACTAACCTGCTATGCATTATTCTAAAAGAGTCAGTGACAGTGTTAGTCTTAATATGAAAAAAAAGGTTTTATGAGAAATATTACAGCATGCAACACTAAATTAAAATGTCTCTAATTTTCTTAATTTAATTTGATTATTTTTCCTTTATTTTATTATTTATGTTTCCAACAACAATAAACCAGAGAAATCCTCAGTTTCAATAGTATTTATTTATTTTTTTTAAGTTATATAAAATGACATACTGTTTGTTTAAGTGTAAGAATAAGAGTTTTGCTATTTTTAAAATTAAGTTGATATTTCAGATTAATCCAGACTTTACTCTCACATACTCTCACAACTATACAGTTGGTTTTCCTGGTTACACATCAGGAAGTGACGACATAATTTAGCGCTCAGTGCCCCTGAAAACACACAAACTACCGTTTATTCACATGAAATAATGTTAATTGATCGTAAACACAATGAGCATGCAGTAAGGTTTTGTATACTGTTCATATGCAAGGAAGAAAAAAAATAGTTTTCAAGGAAATATCAGCACAGACGCTCATTTCATGACACTGTAAATATAAATATATTGTTATTTGTTCATCAGTGGGCTCCATAACTAATGTGTCACATTTATTTAAAGGGAAATATCTGAGATTACCACTTTAACAGAAGCTTTCTCAGCCTAATTAACATTCAGAAACTGACTCACATGACTTTGATGTAAAGAACAAGTGATTTTACTGTAAAAACAAAAGGTCTGGAGGTGATTAAGAGGCAGGTTTGAGGTTTAGTGCAACAGTAAAGGACATCTTTCCTCACTCTGGCCTCCTGTTGTTGATCTACCACAGTAAAGCAGAGTCAACAGCAGCAGGGTGTGTTGGGGTTTGTCTCTGGACAACTTGTTCAGAAGTCACCAAGTCGTTCAGGGTCATGTCACATTGTTTGTTTCTTCTGGTGAATTCAGTCTGACTTGAAGAAACACAGCTGCTTTTAAGTAAACTTTATGAGCAAAGCGTGCTCTGTGTTTGGAGTGACAGCACTGCGGAAATAGGTGACTTAAAAGTTGAAATAACACACGGATAAGCATTATTTGACAGATAAAAGGTCGCCGAATTAACGGGGGACTGTCAGTGTTTGCTTATATGATATAAAGTCTGTTCAACCTCGTGAGGAAAGCACGCAAATAAACGAGGAGGCGTTGAATTGCACGTTTTGTTAAGGAGATTAAGTGGAGGAACGCATGTGCGGCGGGGTTTGTTTTCTTTAGGAAACCTGGTAGTTTCTTAAAGGGATTCACCGTTAAACTGACCTGTTTTGTACTGTTTTGGCCCGAGGTAGTGGTGTTGGATATCCATGGTGTCCTGTCCGGGTCCAGGTCCGGGTTCTGGTCCAGGCCAAAGCCTTTGAGTGATCGCGTCCCTGACTCGGAGCGCGCCGCTGCTCGTCACAGAATATAGGAAGTCCATGAAGAGAAACTTTATGCTACAATTTAGCGAAGTTTAGCCGAGAACAACCGAGTTCAAAGAGGCCGAAAACCTGCTGCCTTTGATCCGGCAAACAGGTCTGGTCTGAAAAGAGTCTGCATACCTCAACAGGAGGATCTGGAGTAAAGTTGTGGGATCAGTTCCCACCCTGCTGCCTCAGTCCTGAATAATCAATTCAACCCTGAAACCCTGAAGAATCTGTGAGAAGGAGAGACTGACTTTAGATTTTAGTGAGACTCCCTCTAGAGGAGACCAGGACGAATCCAACCTGCACCTAAATACTGAGTAATAAATAAAACTAAATAAAAGAGTCTAACATGGATTTCAGTACAAGACCACATCCATAATATACATAAAAATATTATCCACTGCTGACATAATGACTCATAATTAGAACAAGAATAAATAATATACCTACAGGAAGTACTGATCTGTCTTCTAACACCAAACTAAATAAAGAGGAAGTGTGATAAAACCAGGATGGTCAAGTCCTTGTCGAGCCCAAGACCTGGTCCAGTCGAGTCCCAGTGTGTCTCCACTGCTAATAAAGGGGTTAATATTAAAATAATCTGTCTCTAAACAGTCTTCTAATCGTCTGGAAGGAATAAAGTGGATCAGGATTGTAGTCAAATCCAAGTTAATTGAGTTCAACCAGGTCCAGTCGAGTCCAATACTGGACCAAGTCAAAGCTGAGTCTAGAGCAAATCCAGTCCAGGTCAGGACCATAACATGTAACAGTCTTTCCACTATTAATACAGTCATTAATAGTCAGAAATAATCTGTCTATAAGTAATATTGATCCATCTACTTAATTCTAATAACAGAAGAGAATTTCCCATAAGGTACGAGACAAGAGGAGGACTTAAAAAAAGTGGACTCTGTGGACCAGGATTGTAGTGAAGTCCAGCTTAATCATGTCCAAGTTAACTGAGTCCAAGTAAATCCCAAGACGAGGTCCAGTTTAGTCAGATAGAGATGAGATATTAATATCAATTTTGATCTCCTCACTTCAAACTGATAATAAATGAGGATAGAATCGCTCTGTAGAACTGATCCAGAATCAGCAATAAGGAGCAACAAGACAAGTCCAAGTCCAACAAGGTTCCAGTCCAAGACAAGTGGAAGACTTAACAATAGTGGAAACATGTTGTCCTGATTGATCCTCAAGTCTGAGGCCTGTATGTTTAATTCAGACTTGATAATAAAGTGGTGATTGGAGGCAGAGCTCTAAAGGTTATTATAATTCAGATCATGACAAATAGAAAATCTTTACAAATGAATTAATGAACATATTCATAAATACATGCACCTCCAGCTCAGCATCAGTCTCCAGACTGTTGCTAGGAGACCATCCATCCATCCATCCATCTTGGACAGGGCTTCACGGCGCCCAGGAGGACGACATCCATCCGTCCCACCATAATAACATCCTAATAAATTGAGACTTATTGAGCCAAAGTACACTTCTGCGCCTGAATGCCACTCTGAAGGAAACCATGTGACCATGGCGATGACATCAGCAAGTGAAGTGAAAAAAAAAAATTATCTATAATCTAAAGAGGCTGAAAGGTTAGCGTGAAGACATCAAGAAAAAAAAGTTTTCAGTCTGTAATTTGACCTGAGTTTAGATCTAATCAATAATGTCTGTTTAACCATGTTAAACTGAATGTGCTCCACCTGCTGGTTGCTGCTGGTACTGCAGCAAAAATAATCTTTTCTAAAAGTATAAATGTGAAAGAACTGCTTTGGAGCAACTTTTCAGTGTTTGTTCTTGTTGTTTGTTGTTGTTTTTTCATTGATTTATTGAGAAATAATTAAAGGAAACCAACAGTTTCAGTAATTTGAAACATTCAGTGAATCCTGAAAACCTGGAGATTAATTTAAAATGCAGCTCAGCACTGTGCGTCTAGCTGTTCTAGTCCATGGTAACATGAATTAATTTAAAATTAATATAGTTAATAGAACATTATATAGGATGACATATTTTATATCTTATACGTTTTTGCAGCGATTGTGGGGTTAACAACAACAGATTTAGCACAAGATTTATCAATTTTTTAATGCTCAAAAATGAATAAAAGGATGTGAGGTCAAGTTAAAACAGGGTTTCACACACGAAGATAAACACATAATAAAATTAAACTAATGAATTAAACTGTTTCGGGAGCCCAGTATGCAGAAATATTCTCATAGACCATTCACTAGAGTATTTTAGACAGTAGTAGTGTGAGAGGTCAGAGGTCAAAGGGAACCCTGTAAAAAATGTCCATATTTTAGCCTAGCTTTGGTGTCATTCATCACCTTCACCTTCTCACTCCACTTAAATTCAAACCTATTTGCACAAAACCTGCAGCACGTCACGCAGTCAAACTACAATATGCATGTGTGCAAAATCTGCAAAGTAGAAACCAGGTTTATATGGTTATTTTTATATATTTAATCCCTTATAAAAATGTGCCAGTTATAGAGTCCAAACTGTATAAGATCGCTGATTTTATTGCTGATTAAAGAGACGTTGAAGCCAATTAGTTAACTGACATCCATTTATGTTTTAGTGATTTTTAGCAAATTGCTCTGCTTGTTTGTGGCTGACGAGGTCGTTATGCTTCCTCAGAGGGTTTACAATATCCTTTAATTTGTGTTTGCATATGTTTACAGAGCATTTTTCTTATCATTCATTTTCTAATATGATGACTTGAGGTGCTGTTTAAGAGCTGTTATAAAACCCTCCTGGTGTCTCTTATCTGGCCTCATCTCTCTTTCCTCCATTTCACGTTACAAACGATCTCCTTTAACGATGCTCTTTGGTGGATTATTTGTTTGCTGAATTACAGGAGAAGCTTAGACAGATTCAGAAAAGATGGTTAATCTAATTTTATCAGCATGTTTGATCGTTAGTTATGACTGCATTGTTAGTTTCCTTAATTTTTTGAATGGAGTTCTGCTTCATGACCTGCCAGCACATCTCTGGCAGTTTGTCCAAGAGTTCACACAAGTTAACGCATTAACGCCGATTAATCACGTTAACATGCTAATCTTGACGGCCCTATTTAATATATAAAGTGAAATGTTCTGATTCTGACACCATATTTCTTCATGTGGAGTGACGTCCTGTGCGTCCCGGCAGTAACAAAGCAAAAAATATTAAAACAAACATGCTTTAGGGTGATTGTTGTTTATTTTCTGCAGCCTTTTATCTCCTGTAATGATATAATAAAAAAGGAAAGTTGTTGAGAGAGCCGCTATGTACTGTATACACATTGTAAATCTTAAGTATTTATTTCCTTTACTTTTTTGTTTATATTTATTTATCTAATTATTTTTATTATTTATCTATTTTGGTATTATGCCTGTACTGCATCTGTTTGTGTGTTCTCTATTTATTTTCTCTACTTTTTATTTCCATTAGCTCTGTTACTTGTAAAATGTAAAAAAAAAAAAAAAAGTATATATCCGTCTAATTATCTGTGAATAAATAAAATTAAAATTAAAAAAAGAAGGCTGTCGTCAACGCATGGACGGAGGTTACATAAGCAGAGCTGCTGCAGCAGCAGCATGTGTGGAAATCACTGGGACATGATTGCAGCATGGTGGTCGCTCATGCGACGCCAATGCACCTGCTGGCGAACACAAACAAGCCTTTCACTGAGTGCAAACACAGCAGCGTCCTCCATCATCCTGCACAGGAAGCGTAAGCAAAGACAGCAGTTAGCTGCTGGAGGAATGTGGCCTCCAAACAATGGCGGCGATCACAGGTGTTTACCAGCCTCTGTCAACCAATCCCTCCCTCTCTCTTCGTCTCTGAAAAGCTGTCAAAGCTACAACAAATGCACATGTTTTTGTTTTGTTTTTTTTTCACGAGAAGGAATGCATGAATCAAACGCCTGTTCAGAGCGCGACAATGGCGAGCTGAATCACCGGATCATCTGGAGGAACAACATGGCGCTTACATAAGTCTGACTGCTGTCACTCACTTTTCATCTGCTCTCAGTTAAAGGAGTTTTCCTTTAGTTAGATTCAAAATGAAACAGTTATGCACTCCTCAAAGCCACCAGACTCCACTGACAAAAACAGTAATTTTAACACAGCGATTGTTATAAAACATGCGTCATTCAAACCCGACAAAGAAAATAAAACTCATTAAAAACCATCTTGGTCATCAAAACCATCAAAGTCACCAAACTCCATTGACAGAAACAGTAACTTTGTGTCAGCGATTGTTGTAAACATGCTTCATTCAAACCCAACAAACAAAATAAAACTCATCAGCAATAACCTCAACAACACACTTTCCAAGATAAAGCCTTTGCCAGTTGGACGCTTTTATTGTGAAACATGTCAGTCGTTGAGTCGCTTCATGCTAATTCAGCAGTTTTTCTCCGCCTTGATTCAAATTTGTGGCCAAAGGAGCTGAATAAATCCTCCAGAAAGTGGACGCTGTTGTTGCTTTGAAAGTTTAAAGTGAAGAGAATGAAGGACACATGTCAGATGATGTCAGAGGAAGTGGAAACAAGCCTCCATCCTCTAAATGTGTTGAGACAGGAAACGAGGAGGTGATGGCTGAGGCCGACTCGGACAGTTCAACCCTCTGTTATTGCCTTGGCTTCTCTCTCAGGATGCCTCCACAGAGGTGGCTGGTTGTGATCGATGGCCGGCGGCGTCAGAGCTCGGCTATCTTTCACCGCCACCGCTCATGGTCATCTATCCTCTGTGGGCGTCGGCGCTGTCTGAGGCCTGACCCGAGAGGCCCCAGAGGCCTGGGTGGCCCCGACGACTGATGACCACGGAGACCATCCATCTCCCCTTCGATATTTTCTCCATCCTCCTCCTCTTCCTCTTATTTTACCCTCCGAGGCGAGTTAACGTCAGGACGACAGGAAGAGGAAGGGACATGCATCAGACATGCACCAGTGCTCTCTTCATACACAGCAATTTATTAAAAATAATAAAGCCTTTGCGCTGAAGGTTGAGCTCACAATAAAACAGACAGGCCTCTGAGACGTCAGGCGAGAACACAGACGCTCCGTCATGTCCGCTTTAAAGCACTTAATTGATTTCTTTTAAACTCCGACACAGCCGTATATTTCATCTTTCCCCACTAAAAAAGTCTCTAGTGAATGACAAAAGCAGAAAATTCAGGATTAGATACCAAGGATGGGAGGAAGTAGAAGCCAATCTTAAATTCAACAGAGATGGTAAGAGGTTGTGCTGGCCGTTAAACTGTCCTCTTCATGGACACACTTCATTTATCACCTGACACAACCCAGGAGATGAATAATTTGCTGGTTAATTTACGAGCCGCGGACATAGTGCATCATTTGACGTGGTAGGAGTAACGTGGACGAATTAGGAACCAATGAGGAGTAATTAACTGTGCAAAGAGGGGCTCGTTAACGAGAGCAAATGTGTGTCAATGAAACATACGTCAGTCAAATGTGCTGCCGACGTATCGATCCACATGTTTGATGATATCTCCCTCCAAGACACTTTTTTAGAACAAACATCGAATCAATATAGTTATGAGCTGCTGAGGAAGACGTCTCATTTTCCTACAGACGGAGCATTATTACAGTTTTATGATGCTGAGTGTGGGCTTTTCTTTACTGACTTTGATACAGAATTGTACTTTGATATTCTTCCATTGTTGTTGTTTTTTTTGGATTCAATAAAAATCAGAGATACAGGAAGTTAAAAAGCAAACATAAGCCATACAAAAGATGAAAGAAGGAAAGTAGGATGATTTGAAAAGAATATGTTGGGGAAAAGAAGTGGGTGTCATCAGCGTAACGTTGTTTTGTGGAGTACAGTTTTGAAGCCTGGAGTTTGGCATTTTGATCGTCGCCATCTTGGTTCTTTGCAACCAGGAGTGACACGACAGGTCAGAGCTGAGCACAACTTAGAAAAACTGATTATGACATTTGAGAGGACCAAATTTTTTCTAATTGACTTTGATGACGTGAAAACAGGTTTGTCAAGTTCGCCACGGTAACGACTTTTACTCTAAATACATAATTTCTCCAGATCGTATTTTTTGCATGACATTAAAATGCATATTCAGTCAGGACAGGTAATTACTTGAGCTGCAACTAATCTGTTTTTCTGGATTAAATTATCAGATTTGTTTATAAAATGCAAGAAAATGGATCAAAGCTATTCAGTTCACTGTCACAGAGGTGGAAAGAAACGAAGAAATATTCATATAGATAATAGATTTTTTCTCCATCAAACTGATTAATCGATTATGAACATTGTTGGTGATTCATTTAATAGTTGCAGCAGCTAACTGAATAATAAAAGTAAAGTATTAAAATAGATGTCACTTGTCAGCTGGACAGCTGGTGGGTGTGCCGGTGCTCGGTATATGAATATTTTGACAGACGTGTCATCACGTCAACATGGCAGACGGACGCCGACTGTATGTCCGACCAGAGGACTGAGATCATCGCTGAGGCTTCACATGGAAACTGTCTGAGGCCGCCGAGCCGTGACCCGGCCTCCTAAATGCAGCGCCGCCATGACGAATGCGTTTGCTGTCCATCCATAATTCAATGATGTTCGGTCTCTACAGAAACGCTGCATGATCACAATGACTAAGTGCTTCTCAGTGGACGACATAAAGTGATTTCAGCTCTCAGACAAACACACTTTTAAATAACTGACTGCATCCAGTGACGAGAGGCATTTTTAAAGCCACTTTTTATTACAAGTTGGTCCTTTCTACCATGACTTGACTTGACTCTTTGCTTGCATGCACTCCAGCGCCGTACTTCCTGTCGTGCAGGCCGAAAAACGGGGAGGCGTTGAAAAGCTGCGACGCATCTTTGTGACAGTTTCCCAGCTTCCTGCCGTCCAGCGAATGTCCAGAGCAGTGACCCGAGTGGAGGAGACGTCGTGGCTAAATCCTGTCCTCCAGCTATTCTTCCCCTTGGATAAATCGGCGCATAGCAAACATGAACCCGGAGCATGTGCAATGCAAAGGCCTCCACATGCTAATGAGCGCTGCAGGGGGGTGGATGAGGATGGAGGGAAACAGGGATCAAGGTGGATGTGGATGAGTCATTTTTAACTCCAACCATTCAGGATCAGATTTATTTGGTCACCAAAGACAAGATGTCCGAGCACTGAAGCTCCTTTATTCAACCCTTTACAACGGAGCGTTGGAGTGAATAACATGTTTTTGGACAGTTGTCATAATTTATTAACGTACAAAACTTAATATGCTCTCACTCACACTTCATTCAAGCTCAAAATTCAAAATAAAACCGTCTTTGCAAGTCTTTCTACTGTTCCTCAAAGCCATCAGACTCCATTAACAACTGACTGTGGTAAAACATCTATGCTGAACAAAAGACGTCAGTGGCAACAAACTCAGTTCTTTGAGTGTGTTTCACAATAAAAGCACGACCTAATGAATGCTTTTATTGTGAAGCAGCAGGTCTCCTTTAGCAGCATTCAGATTAAATAAAACAGGAACGCTGCATGGACCCGTCCACCATCAGATGGTTTGTTTTGATAATAAACATTATTAAATATCCACGTCGACACCCAGCGTGACGCTCGGGCCGAAGCCTTTCACATCTACACCACTGCAACTAATCAGTTTCCACTGACACTCCATGCTTCTGTGAATTCAATTAAGACTGATGTAAATACCAGCCATAGCTGTGTAATGCTTTATCTGCTCCTTAGAGGCTCGCACTGATTTACTCACTTCTAGCGCTGGCTGATGTTACATAAACAGGCTCTGTTTGCACATTTGATATAAAAAAATACAGCTTTTTTTAATAATAGCGGCCCATAAATTTGTGAGTAAAAAGGGGAACATATATGTACAGTTTGGAGAAGTGGCAGATCTTATTTTCTTTCCTCTCCTCTGCTGGAAAATGAATCGATAGCGAGAAGCGGCGCCGGCGTTCGACGCTGGTAAACTGCTTACTCTTCATTTGAGCTGCATGTAATCAATCGCAGCCAGAGAATGGCTGCAGTCCTTTCCAAACTAAAGAGGAAACAGTGGGATTACTAGCTCTGTGGCATTTATAAAGCGAGCCCAACAAGAGGAGGACCACCGAGAGACTCCCAGTCAACATAATTACAGGTCACTGAATCCCTTTGCATCGTCTTCTCGCTGTTATTGTTGCCGTCTGAACGTGGAAAGCCAGAAACAGGGTTGTCTGCGTTCCCTTGAAAACAGGTGAACGTTAAGTCCGCCCTTCAGGGCCGTCTGATGCTGTTTTCCCCTTAAAAAAAAAAGAAAAGGCCTGAAGGACGCAGGAGCAGCTTTAAAAGCACAGAATTGATTTAAAGGCTGGAGCACATGCGTCGTCTCCGGGGGGACACTTAGAAATGACAAACGTCAGACACATATCTAAAAGGACGTCTGCTGCAGAGCTAACATTGCACTGATCTGTGTGACATTGAGGCGGCTCCAGGATAAATGCTGCTGTTATCCAGGTGTGTTCGCGTCTTGAATACCAATATATACAATATATACACAGATGTTGACCTCTGCTGGGATCTCCTCCTGGCTACTTTACTTCCCGAGAGTCATGAGATATTTTTTTACTGTATATATTGCTGCCTTTAAATGACTTTATTTGCCTTTTATCTTTTTTTTTTTTAACCTATTTTACTCTTTGATTTATTGCTCAGCATTCATTGTGGACAGTAAAGGAAGTACTTTATTGTTTCCTGACTGTTCACATGACAATAAACACTTTGAATCTTGATAATCACAATAGTCACAAGATTCTGCATCATAATTACGACATTAATAATAAAAGCAATCATGATAATAACATATACAATAGCATATAATAATACAATGATAATATTAGGGCACTAATGGGATTAATCTTTGGTGGATTATTTGTTTGCTGAATTCCAGGAGAAGCTTGGACAGATTCAGAAAAGATTGTTAATCTAATTTTATCAGCATGTTTGATCGTTAGTTACGACTGCATTGTTAGTTTCCTTGATTTTTTGAATGGAGTTCTGCTTCATGACCTGCCAGTTTGTTCATCAGAGTTACTGTTGCTCATATTAGCACATTAATGCTGATTAATCACGTTAAGGTGCTATCTTCGACGGCCCTAGATAATATATAAAGTGAAATGTTCTGCTTCTGACGCCTTATTTCTTTAGCGTGATTGTGAAATTTCTGCTGCCTTTTATCGCCTGTCATGATATAATAAAATGAAAGGTGTTCAGAGAGCAGCTGGTCTGGTCCGGATCAGGTCGTTCAGGCGCCTCAGAGGATAAGAAGCGACGAGTTAAAAGTCAAAACGTGGAAAAAATGGAGGTGACATTCTCTGCCTGTAACTCTGTTAGTGTCAAAGCTGCTCCTGTGCTGTCAGGGGATGATCGAAGCATGAGGTTAACCTTTGAGGAGGCGCCGTCTGAGGCCTCCTGGGTCACGACCACACAGTTATAACGTCTCCAACACCTGGAAGCAGGGCGCTGCATCAGGCCTGCAGCACTGCAAACACACAGAGAGGATCCAGACGTAGTATCAGATATCCTTATTAAAGAGCTGTTTTAGTGCCAACGCAGCCCTCCGGAGGAGCTTCCTTGTTGTCGGGCTTTTCTTATCGATGCTCAGCGCAGACGACGCTGCCCTGTGGGCAGAAACACTTCACAGGATTAACAGGATCTCCAACAACATCAAGCTCAGAGTGTGAGGAGAAAAGTGAGGAAGCTTCTTCACTTCACTGTCATTTCAAGACAATCTGGACGAGAAACACACAGAGAGCTCGAAAATACAGACCTACAGTCCAACCAGACGGCTTCAGTACTTTATTTACTGTTGTTTTTTAGACATATAGCTGCTTTTTGCTCTATTCTGCACTGTAAGTACATTTTTTTTAGTCTGTTTGCATTTCTGACTTTGCATTGAAGCTGTATAGCGCTGCAATTTCCTTCAAGATTAAGACAGTTTTATTTAAAAAAAAAATAAGACAATAAATAATACAAAGAGATATTTAAAAAATATATAAAATTTTTTTGAAGAACATTACTCATTCCAGCATTTTTAACCTCTGAAGTTCACAACTTTTATTTAATAGAAAAAAACAAATAGAAAAAAATGCTGAAAAAATAGAAACATATAGAAAATTTTATATTTTTTGCTTTGTTACTGGCGTCAGAATTAAAACATTTCACTCGAAATGAGTACGTTAACGTGATTAATTTGAGCAACAGTAACTCTGCTTGGACAAACTGGCAGCAGAACTTCATGCAAAAAATCAAGGAAACTAACAACACAGTCGTAATTAACGATCAAACATGCTGATAAAATTAGATTAATTATCTTTTCTGAATCTGTCCAAGCTTCTCCTGGAATTCAGCAAACAAATAATCCACCAATAGAGTGATGTCTCTGTGTAGGAAGATCATTTCTAGGCCTCTACATGCTACTAACTGCTGATTGTCTGTTTTTCCACGAGTTTCACCTTTAGAGCTGCGACCAGTCATTGCTGGGAAGGATAAGAGCTGATCCATCAAACTAACAAACAAACAGGAAGCGATGGAGACAAATGGAAAGAAAGAGACGAGGAGGAAAGATGGAGTGGAAGGGAAGCGAGGAGGAAAGACCCTCTAAGCTGCTCCTGGAGCTCTGAGGCCCAAACTCGGCTTATCTCCACACAAGCAGCTCTGCTGGCCGTGGGCGCCGCCGTCAGAGCATGAAGACCAGCTCCAGTTCTTTATTATCCCCACAGCCGATCACTCGTTCACTCGTTCACTCATTCACTCGCTTGTAAAGACTCGGCACTGATGAAGAACTCGAGTCATTTCCATTTGGTTTGGTTTGGCTTAAACGCTGAGCTGATGTTCAAAAACAGCTTCAGGAAGTTTCTGCAGAAAGGACTTTTTCTTTTATTATATCAGGTTATCAATAATCTTTTCCTGCTGCGACTAATCATTTATTACTTTCACTGTCAGTTAATCTGTAGATTATTTTCTCCATTAATTAACAGACATCTCAAATATATTCAGTCTAGTGTCACAGAGGAGGAGAGAAACCAGGGAAAATTCACATTTCAGAAGCAGGAATCAGAGGATTTAGACTTTTCTTTACTTTAAGATCCTAAAACTGATTAATCGCTTATCAACATAGTTGGTGATTAACTGAATAGTTGATTGACAGGGTCGGACTCTTGGTTATTAAATCTGTCTGAGGAGTGGCAGCAGCCGGCCACATTATTATGACGCTAGAATAAATTAGCCTGATCTTCTCTTTCCAGAACCCTCTATTCAGAGAAGTAAAGCACCACTAATCAATGTTCCATTATGTGACACAGCAGAGATGATTGACTCTGTATTTCTGAGCTCACACATGGAGAAGGACTGAGGCCAATGATTAACTGCTGCTTCAGAGTGAAAACTCACCGTTTCATTTATCGGCTGAGGTGACGCCCGACCTTTCAAACCCTCCATTTCCTGCATTGATTATCACCTGAACCTGATCAATCCGTCCTCCTGTCAATGGCTGGCCCCGGTCGATACCTGATGACTGTGTAGAAAAGCTTATCGGCAGAGAAACGACACACCTTCGTGACCTTTGACCCCACCTGACATGAGCTACCGCACTGATTTACATAAGTGGTCGCAGACTGAAGGACACGTAGCGAAAAGCAGATTCAGACGATTAAACCTCCATCGTGTTACCTCCTGCAGACAGACGGTGACTTAACACACATTTATTTAAAGGTCCAGGGTCATAAAATGAGCTTTACTGTGCAGCGCTCTCTCTTAGTACACAAGGAAAAGAATAATAATATAAGAGATAAATAGACAAACAAGAAGCAGCAGAGTGAGTGTTAATATGAAATATTAATATAAGTGCAGATGTGGCTTTTAATTACAGTTTAATTAAAGATGTTATATGGTTTATAGATGTTGCTTCAGGACAATCATTATTATTTCATGTATTTTATCATTCATCAGGTTTCAGTACAGAAAGTTTTTGCATCCAAATTTATTCTTAGACACCATCATTTATCATCTTTTGGTTTTTAATCTCTGCCCAACATTTATATGTTGATATGTTTATCTGTTATGGAAACGAATGGCATTCACTTGAAAAAAAAAAGTTTTTCTGAGTAATTTATTTTTTGGTTTGTTTTTCGGAGTGATTTTTTTTTCTGTGAGTAATTTTTTTTTATGGTTGTTTTTTTCTGGGATTTTTTTTCTGATTTTCAGAGTGATTATTTTTCCTGTGTACACTGAACAAAAGGCTTACAATAGAAGGATCGAGTGTAAAACATAATGAGAGGGCAGTGGTCTCCATAGAGCCGTGGGAGTTACTTGAAGGTTGGATGTTCTCTTCATCTCGAGAATTCAGGAAAAAAAATTACCCTGAAAAAACTGAAAAAAAAATATTCAAAAAAACAAACCCAAAAATAAACTACTCAAAAAAAAACAGAAAAATATATAAAAAAAAAAATAAATACTCATAAAAAAAAACAGAAAAAATAAATAAGTTAAATTTAATGAAAAAAATATTCAGACAAAAACTTTTTTTTCTTGCAACAAAAACACCAAGTTAAATTCCTGAGAAAGTATCCAAACTGAAAGTGACTAGCTGCTGATACACTGATCACAATGCTCCCAGCTTTAAAAGGACTCCATGAGGAGTTTAATATGTGCAGTCCTGAAATCAGAGACTGACAGTGGACTAACAGCAGCAGCAGCTCGTCTGGAGGAAAGTCACAGCTCAGCAGCAAAGATGTCGCCGCACATAAAAAAGGAATCGGTCAAAATAAAGATGTTGCAGATTAGCTCCTTTGCCCTCCACGCTCCTTCTTTTCGAACCTTTCCAACCCGAGCAGCTCGCCAACTGAATCAGGCCAACGAAGCGAAAACAGAGGCGCATCAGGTTCACGAGTTTGGGATCAGTTTATCTGAAAACTCATTTCATCATCTGTGGGAAGTGAGTCTCATCACACCTGACTGGAATTTACAGGCAGGAAATGAATCAGAAGAAACAGTCCAGGTGACTCTGTTCTGCTCTGATGATGTAATAAATGCACTAAAATCACCGTCACCCAGTGTCACTTTAGCCTGTCAGCTGTTAGCATCCCTCTGATTAGCTGCACTAGCATTAGCTTAGCTCGTAGCTGCTTGCTCAAACAGGAAGTACTTCCCTCGTATTTTAATTCAAGGTGCAAAGGGAGTTTTTCAGAATAAAACCACCCGTCCAGAAGAGTATTTTTCTCCATGATAGCATGCAGCAGGAAGCCACAAAATAAAAGCACGATTAAATAAATTTAGTTTTGCTTTGAGGCTGACAGCATTTTTTCAATGTTGCAGCATGCTCAAGTACTCACAGCCTAAAATATTAACTTACTGTCAATATATAGAAGGACGAGAAGTTACTATTGAGTTATGACAAAACTTTATGATCCAGTTTCTTTCCTACAGTACAGATATCAGACTCCTAGCCACAGGAGTCTGCATTCATGGACTACCTTTATGAAGAGACCATATCTTTTATTGTATTTATTTTGCCTGTTTTACTGCTAAATTTCTGCAGAATGCACGTTTGTTTTGAGAGAGTGCACAACGGCCATTTTCTTGTGACCATGAAAGGTTCAATTCATGTAATATTTGATCAAAACAGGAGTTTGTGTATTTTTAAGACTTCTCTGATATTTTACGGCTGTCAAGAGTTCAGAGAAACTTTCACGTTTTTGACAAAATGTGCGCAGAAATAAAAATGGTTGGTTTCATGTCCTCAGCTGCAGCAGACAGACAGTCAGACGGACAGACGGTCGGTGTTTACCTATGGTGTAGCCTCTCTTCAGCTCGCCACACCGGGGGCTGCGGCGCTGGGAGTTGGTGGTGTTGTTTTCCTGCACGGCGAGCACTGCCGTCGTCTTGGCAACAGGTGGTGAAGCCTTGTTGGGGGGCGACGCCGGCACCAGAGTCGGGGAGAAACCTTGAGTGGTGATATCCACCGACTGGGACTTCTTCTTCAGTCTGCAGAGGAAAAACACAAGTTATCGTTGCTGGAAAAGTGAAAACTAATACATGAGGTGATGCAGCAGAGACCTTCAGCGTTACAATAAGGATCTATTTAAAAATAAGAAGCAGAGTCATCAATAAAGAAGTAGAAGATTCTGACTGCTAAAGTAATCAGAATGTAATTTATAAGAATATATAAAACTATTATTTCATATTACACAAAATTAAAGAGAACAATTATAGCAATGATACATTGATTATAATTAGTTTGCTTGTTAACAGTAAAATTTCCTATAATTAACTATTGATTTGCCATTTATGAAGCTGCTTATTATAAAGTTGCAACTGATGATTATAATATTTAGTTAAATGGTTAATACAATTTCCTTTTCATCAAGAGTATTCCTAATTTCTTTGTATGCACTGCAATATAATGAAATGAAACAAAAATTTGATTTAAAGACAATATTTATCTCTGTGATGTTTATTATGATAACTTCACTAATAAAACAATATAATGTTCAATGTTCTCAGCTGTGTAACTCATATCATTTACACAGTTTTATTTAATATTACACAAAGAGAAATTCTAACATTACTAATAATTAATAAGTACTGATGATCGTTTCTGTTGCCAACAGCTTTTATGAATAATGTTATTATTGTAAAGTGTGGCATGCTATTCTGAGGAAGCTTCCTGTTTGTTTGGACACAGTGAGGTTATAATATATTTTAAGATAAGATAAGGCAATATAAGCTAAGGTAAGACAGAACTTTATTCATCCCGAGGGAACTTCTTTCACAACAGTTACCATACACAGTATATATAGATATAGATATAGATAGATAGATAGATAGACAGATAGATAGATAGATAGATAGACAGATAGATAGATAGACAGATAGATAGATAGATAGATAGATGGATGCACAATACAACACTATGCAAAACAGTAAACTGTAAGAGTAAGAGTTAAAATGATATATATTATATGATGACGATTAGTGTTACAAAAATACAAACTGTAAAAATATAACACACTGAGAAAAATATCAGCACAGGAGAACATAAATATAAGAAACTAGAGGTTGCACCAGAAGTTAAGTACGTAATGGGACGTGATCTCCTCTGTGTGCATTAAACCACCTGCTACAGTGCACTCTGGCTTTATAACGGTGTAAAAAGTCGACTTAACGGTGAACTTCTTCACGGTTAAAGTGATCCATGGAGGTGACAGAGATCCTGACAGCAGAAGACACTGTTTGTTTTCCCTCCTCCACAGTTTCAGCCCAGTAAAGCTTGTTTTAGCTCTTCTCTCTGCAGTAAATATCCTGTAAGGTCAGCACTTTCTCCTGCTTACAGGCTGCATGGTGCCAAGGTAACAAGGTCCTGGTGTCAGGCCAGTGTGGACCCACGAGGGACGGCGGTCCAGAGTTTATCAACTGCATGAGGAGGATGTTATTTTGGTCCCTCCATTTTTAATTTCACACTGTCCCTGAGGCCTCATTAGGAAGTCGTGAGCCTGCTAAGAGCCGAGCTCATCGTCCGTCCCAGCTATGAACTCAACTGGTCGTACTGGGAATCACTGGGAATCTTCAGCAGCTTCTCATAGCTGTTAATGGAGCAACAAATGAGTATTATCACGTCTCTAATGGGACTTTCTTGGCAGGTTTCCTTTCCTTTGTTAAGCAACACCAGTTTGGATTCAAACCTATTACACGGAGCGTCATTATGGTGTGATGGGAAACTGTGTAAGCCAAGTTATTCACAGCTGTGGAGTGTTTGTTTGTCAGACAGCAGTGCAGGCTGTGGCTCAGGAGGTCTAGTCCACATGTGGAAGCGTCATTAGGACACCATAACAAAGCATTTGTGAGGATTTATCCCTCCTGATCAGCAGGAAGCATCTTGAATTGTCGCCTCTGCCTCTGAATAAATAAATCCATGAAAAACTATTCATGAAACTGTGGAGGGGTGCAGCATGGCTCAAATAAAAATATGAATTTACAGCGTAAATAATCTGTGTAATCTGTGCTGCATGTTGAAGACTCTCTGCTGTCCTGCAAGGTCCACCTCGCCCAATACCACCGTTTGGGCAGAACCATGTCCTGAGGCCATCTTTGTCTTTTGGCAGCAGCCATCTTGGTTTTTTGCTCATAAAAAAACTCTCAATTAACGGCAAAGTAAACAGCTCATAAACTAGTAAAATGCTTATTTTAACACGTCATTTGTCAGTGACTTGTTAGTATCACGTGGCTACATTACCTAAACCTAACTTCCTGTGAAAACAGAAGTTTATTTTGAAGGGATACAATACTCGTAACAAGCTGACATTGACATGTTGTCAAAAAGAAGAACTGGAGGGCAGCGTTCTGTGACGTTTCACAACCTAAACCCACATCCTTCTTAAACTGTGAGACCCTGAAACAAGGCGGTGACATTAAGAAGCTTTTCTTGGTTCCGTTTCTTGGTTGGTTTAACGTTTTTTTTTTATTTCCTGTCCTGAGCTGCTAATCATCTAGCAAAGAGGAACAAGAAGAGCTCGTCCACGGAGCCACAAAGCTCTGACAGATTCCTATCTAGAGATGAATGGAGGGAGGAAAGCGTCGTGTTTTCCACCTCGCTGTTGAGTTCTGACCCGGGCTGGGAGGCGGTGGCGTGTTGGCAGCGCTGCCAAACTGGCATCGCTCAATTTATCCGACTCCGCTGGGATCCATGTGGTTTGGCAAAGGATGCATAAACAACAGGAAATATGGGGCTGAGTCAAAACTCGCTTATCACTCCCCTACTAAGAGGGATTAGACCTGGAAGAAAGAAAGCCTTCGCCTCCAAACATCACTCTTATTTTTCATGGACTTGGTGTTTACACAGAGCCGCAGAGACGCTGCTGGGCTATATAAAGACGATATGGAAAGGCTGCGTTGACGTCATCAGTGCTGGCAGTCTGACAGTAATGATGCCTCAGAGCCCCGATACTCTGAATGCTGCTTATGTAACTTTGAGAGGAAAGGGAGGGAAAACCTTATCGCATTCATTTAGTGCGAAAGGAGAACACTTTAGTGAGAACACACAGGGGAACAAAACAGTGCCCTTCAGGAGAGGAAACATAATCAATGACCAACGTTCAAGAGTCTCATGTTTTTATCGAGCTGGTAGGTGTTCAAGGTGTTCAAGGTGATATTATTAAACCTTCTTCTGAAACTACAGGAACATATTTGTTTTTAAACGTAGCGTCTTAGCATCTTTAAGTTCATTCAAGAAGTGGGACGTCACCTATTGGTTCGTTTGTTGTATTTTGAAACCTCAGGTTCGGCTTTTTGGTCATCTTCACCTTCACCATCTTTTGGCCTTTTGTCGTTTTCTTTGTTTTTAGCTGTTGCATCTTGATTTTCTCCTGTCGCCATCTTGGTTTTTGGCTGTCGCCATTTTTGCCCTTTTGGCTGTCATCTTCTTGGTTTTTGGCTGTCGCCATCTTGATTTTTGGCTGTCGTCTTCTTGGTTTTTTGCTATTACTATGTTGTTTTTTTACTCATTGTTATCTTGTTTTTTGCAAAGTATAAAGCTAAGTACAACTGAAGACATTTTAAAGCCACCAAAATATTCCTATTAACAGACCTGAAGAAAACATGGACGCCATTGGTCGCCACCTCCCAGACCAGACATCTGGTCACAACTTTAAATGCAGAACATTATCATAGGAGACACATACTTCATGTTTTGTTGGGTCTGGTTTGATGTTTATTTTAAGATGATAGATCCTTAATTACCTCACAAAAAGAACAGAAATCTGAGGTGTGACAGCCCTAAATAACACAGACGGACACCCAGCCCTCACTTAATCAGTTATGAATTCTAAAAACTAATAAGACATCCTCAACTTGCATGAAGACTCGTTAGGTTCATACACAAGAACATGAGGAGATGTCGTCTATCTGCTAATCACCTCTCGTCTTCACACCATCCATCACACTCACGTTATGGTTTCAAATGGATCACAGGGATTTCAGTTCCTGTGGTCCCCCAGCCAGGCAATCACAGCAAAACAATCGGACCACTGTGTCCCAGCCTCAGCTTAATAACAACGAGTCCACTCCTGATACCGACAACGAGAGGGCAACAGCAACCTGTGGCCATGCATGCTAATGAGGAGCCTAATGAAACACTCCTGGACCAGAGGCCTGGCGCTCTCTGCTCGGCTGTTCAACACCTCTGCATAATGATGTATGGAGCTGTACGCCGCATTATGCTCATCTGCCCTCGCTAAATGCCAGAGCAGCAATTCAGTGTCAAAGGGCCGAGCTGCAGTTTGGACCAATGAGGCTTTAAAGATAAAGTTACACCGCCTCCGGAGGTCTGAGTGGCGAGAGTCACTGTTTAAGATCCAGCAACAAAACCAGTCATTAATTCCTCCATACTGAACCAGACAAACATCAGTCATCAGCTAAACCTAAAAAAATGTCACTGCAATTAACAGGAAAATCAGTGTGCATGTGATTCAAGGAATCAAGAACCAGGAAGTACACAGAGTAGATGAAGGTGGATTAAAAATACCAGGCGTTGATCAATTTGTCACGTAATTTCTGAACGTAAAGCTCCAATGTTGATGCTCATTTCTTGTCAGCTGCTAACAGGAAATAAACCAGGAACATTTAGAGCGTTTAAATCTGAGAAATGGACTAAATATTATAGATTAGTGACATCACATATGGACAGAAGTCATGACTTTTTGTTTCAAACTTTTAGATACTTTCACAGTATTTATCCACTGAAACCTGATTAATGATTAACAAAGACATTTTTACAACATGGGAATTTTAAGTTACGCCATCTTTTCCTGAACCTAAGTAGTTTCGTAGCCTAAACCTAAATAAGTCATTTCCTGTGAGGACAAAAGTTTATTTTGAAAAGATTAGAGCGGAACTTGGATAATTTGAATTTTATTTTTTTAAAAATATTCTGTGGGTATTGAAAGATGACTCAAAATGGGCAAAAACGCTGGAACAAGATAAGATCCCACCACCAGTAGGCCTCCATCCTCCTCCATCACTGAGCAGAACAGAACAGCCCAGAAATCAGAAACAAAGGCTGCTGTTCGGCGGTATCGGCCACAGAATTCTCTGCGGCTGCAACCTTTTCACTCCACATACAGAGGAAACATCTTCGCTGCCACAAGCGTAAAGTTCCGGCGGCCATGTTTTCCTCCCTCACTTCCTGTCGTCTGCTCAGAAATAAAGGTGCTGCTCTGCTCTGGGGTGACAAACGCTTCATTCAGGGAGGATCCATGACACCTTGGGACTGTTACTGCGCTCCTCCTCCTTCTCCTCCTCCTTCTCCTCGTTGCTAGCCTCAGTCCTGCTCTCATTCGCCAGCGACAGGCAGCGACGCCATTGGTCGGTAGGCGTACTGTAGTGGATGCAGCGTCATGTTGGTGCAGAAATCAGCAGAGAAGCATTGAGAGCAGGAGGAGCAAGAGGAGGAGGAGGAGGAGGAGGAGGAAGAAAACAAAGAAGAGGAGCAGGAGCAGGAGGAGGAGGAGAAGAAAGAATTGGAGGGGAGGGAGAAGGAGGAGGAAGAGCAGCAGGAGGTGGAGGAGGAGAAAGAGGAGCAGGAGGTGGAGGAGGAGGAGCAGGAGGAGGAGGAAGAGGAGCAGGGGAAGTAGTAGGAGGAGGACGAGGAACAGGAAGGAGGAACAGGAGGAGGAGGAGGACAGGACCTTTGGCCAACATGAATCTGTTAAATCGTCTTTTTTGAAACTTTACTTTTGTGTTTTTATTTTTTCCTTTTGGCTCTTTGATTCTAAAAACATTTAGCTCGCTGACAATTTTTCTTCTTTAACAGTTTCCACGAACAACAGTTTTTAAAAATGGAATCAGCACACGTAAAAAAAAAAGTTAACGTCAGGCTCATTGTGATTAGATTTTATTTTTTATTTTGTCATTTATTATCTCCTTCTTTCAGTTGGTCTCTTCATACTCTGGTTGTTCATATAATCACACTTAAGAGGATCTGAACTGCAGGGAAGTGATAAATAATAGTTATATTTCAAAAAAAAAAAACTCTCCACCATCATGAGATCCATGTCTGCTTCTCTGCCACTGATCTTTGCACATCTGTCCAGCAGCTGGAGGCACCAACATCTGGCACCGTGGTGTCACCAGCTGACCGGGTCACATCTGGATGACGTCCTGCCAGCTAAACTAAAATTATTATTACCCATTATATGTTGTTTTTATCCATTTATGTCATATCTCAGACCATATTTTGTTTAATTTATCTACCCAGAAATTTCTGCTTGAATCTAATAATCCAGCAGCACAAGGCCTTTATGTGCTATAAATGTGCTCTATACATATATATATATATATATATATATATATATATATATATATGTATAGACCTTTGACCTGTGACCTTTAAAAATAAAGAATAGAAGGATAAACTATGAGAGGAGTCCTGAAAATATAACTGTCATATATTAAAGATAAATAATGATAATGATTCCTAAAAGTAATAAAAATTAAATGTTGTCTGTTGTTCGCTTTATTTTCTATTTTTTTATTTGAAGCAACAGCAGCGACTAATCATTTTAAAACGGACGACTATGAAGTATTAAAATAATATAATACAATGAATTACAATAGAAAAAGTGTAAGTGACCATCAATAAAGTATATTATTATTAGACAATAAAATGATTTATCCTGTTTTATGGTTATTGATTAAACTGATAGAGAATGCATTATAAATATGTTTATAATGACAAGTTTTAGGGATTATTTAATTCATTATAAACTATTAAATTAATCACAGATTGTTTTGATAATCAATAAAATGGTTGAGTATTTTTTAAAGATTTTTTTTAAAGAAAATTTAAAATTTCAGTTTCTTAAATGTGAATATTTCCTTGTTTCTTTCCTGAATTGAGACATTTTCTAGTATTTTTTGAACCAAACTGATCAATTAATTAACAGTTAAAATAATCGTTAGTGTCACCGGGGTAAAGATGAACCATGACAGTAAAAAGGTGAATCACAGCCGATTTGTCCACCTGCTGGTTGGGATTAGAGGGAGGATTAGGATTATTCTGGAACAAAGGTCGGCTTCCAGTAGTAGTGGAGGGTTATGGTAACAGGTTATGTATGACATCACTGTGGAAGCGTCTGGAAACTTCACCTCAGGTGTGTTCATGTAGGCAGGTAGATACTGTCGTACAGAGGAGGAGAGAATCCAGGAAATATTCACATTGAAGAAGCTGACACTTATTTTTCCAAACAGATTAATTTGATAAGCAATAACTGAACAGGAATAAAGATGTTTTCCTTACAAACACACTTTGTTTATAGCTGAAAAATCCCTTAAAAATAATTACTCTGTCTATGATTTTTTTTTTAAAAATTTAAAAGTAATAAAAATAAAATAAATTCAACATGTTGTCTGTTTTGTTTTTGCGTAATTTCAAGAATACGTATGTATATATATATATATTTTTTTTTTTACATTTTTTATTTTTTTATTTTTAAGCCGTTTTTTACTCTAATGCGCAAAATAAATTTTATTAAACAGATATTTACTCCTGGAACAGTTACAGGACCACCTGTTACCTGTAACAGCAAAACAATAAACCAGTCAGTTCTCTCTGTGATGGTGACACAGTTTCTAACAGACCTCTGTGTCGAACATCACCCAGGACTGACTTCAGGTCAGCAGATGCTTGCTATTAGTCTGTATTTAACATTTTTCTTTTCTCTCTCTGTTCGTCCATCACGTCATAAAACGGCGTCGCTCTGATCTCATCTGCCTGCTCGGCCTTAACAGCTGTAAAAAGTCGTCAAGCAGCGTGGCTTTGAGCGTCCATGAATCAACCAGTGTTTCCTTGGTGCATCATAAAATCACTCAGAGCCTGCGGCCTGTCTTTGCTTCGTCCTTGTCGTGTCGACTCCCCCTCCCTCGCCTCCTTCCTCCCTCCACGCCGCCGCCGAGCGCCAGGCGGCTCCAGCTGGGTTTGTCCCCCCAACCTGGAGCGTCTTCTGCACCGCCACCATTAATCCATCAGTGCAAACTTCCTAAACAAACAAAGTGCCACGCACACACCGGCCAGCCCAGCATGCACCTCCTCAGAGACCCTCTACTGACCAGATGAGAGCTGACAGACTCAACCCCTCTTTGGGTTCGACCCGAACACAAAAATATGTAGTTTTCTAATTTTCTAAAGTGCAGATGTGTTTAATGAGAAGCAGCTAATGAGCTGAGCTCACATCTGCTCTAAAGTTGTGGGTAATAATTTGGGAGGTTCCCACAGTTTGATTTGTTAACAAGAGCAGAAAGATGAAAGAACAGAAGACAAATTTAGAAGAAGCAGGAACAAGAGTCCTCCTTAACAAGCAAACAAGGTGGAGTTGGATTTAAATTCCTGCTGCTGCTGCTGTTGGTTCATCTAAAGCATCAGAATTTATTATTAGACTACAAAAACATGCTGAAATATCACATTTAATATAAGAGGATGACTAACGATATCTGTTAATTATTGTCTCTGTTAGTTGGTCAGGTAAGGTATTTGGTCTGGAAAATGACACAAAATGGTTCAAAGCCAAAGATATATGGTCAAAAATATATATCTGTGAATGACTAATATCGGCTAATATAACTGTGGACAACTAATATTGGCCAATATATACCTGTGAACAGATAATATCGGCCAATATATACCTGTGAACAGATAATATCAGCCAATATATACCTGTGAACAGATAATATCAGCCAATATATACCTGAGACAGATAATATCGGCCAATATATACCTGTGAACAGATAATATCAGCCAATATATACCTGTGAACAGATAATATCAGCCAATATATACCTGTGAACAGATAATATCGGCCAATATATACCTGTGAACAGATAATATCGGCCAATGTATACCTGTGAACAACTAATATCGGCCAATATATACCTGTGAACAGATAATATCGGTCAATATATACCTGTGAACAGATAATATCGGCCAATGTATACCTGTGAACAACTAATATCGGCCAATATATACCTGTGAACAGATAATATCGGTCAATGTATACCTGTGAACAACTAATATCGGCCAATGTATACCTGTGAACAGATAATATCGGCCAATGTATACCTGTGAACAACTAATATCGGCCAATGTATACCTGTGAACAGATAATATCGGCCAATATATACCTGTGAACAGATAATATCGGCCAATATATACCTGTGAACAGATAATATCGGCCAATATATACCTGTGAACAGATAATATCGGCCAATATATACCTGTGAACAGATAATATCAGCCAATACATACCTGTGAATGGATATTATTGACCAATCCATACCTGTGGACAGGTAATATCAACTGACACGTACGCATGAATGGCTAATATCGGCCAATATATATCTGTGAACAGATAATATCAGCCAATATATACCTGTGATTGGATATTATTGACCAATCCATACCTGTGGACGCATGAATGGCTAATATTGGCCAATATATACTACAGATATACAAAATAAACTACACAACAGGAGGATGTTAGTTCTTAAAGTTTTACCATTTAACCTCTATTTGCTTCAGCTTACGTAACGTCACCAGCTGGTTGTTGGTCACAGTTTAATGTCGCCTGTGGAGACGACAGCACACCAACACACAGCAGGTTGTTGCTTCAGGGCTCAGTGTTAATCACAACCGACAGGGAACAATGCAGCTGCCTCGTGCATGACTCTCAAGGTGAACACACATAAATACATACATACAGTATAACAGCGACGCCTATTAATTCATGTCTGATAATCAACATACAGAACACGCCTGATGCATAATGCAGCATTCTGAATTCCCTCTGTGTTTAATAAAACATGCAGCTGTGCTCATATATGCCAGTTCATAAACACCACGGCTGCATTTGATCCATTATATGTGAAGTTCAGATACTGGAAATGTGGAAAGAAAGAAGAAGTAAAGAGAAGAGCCTGACTCTTATTTTGAAATGCAACCGCAGGTATGAAAACATGACGAATGCAACCACAAAGACATCCAAACAGCTAACACTAGCAAAAGCTAAACTGCTGGTTTCTGCTGTAGCACCCCACTGCAGAGCGGTGCTCCTGGAGCCCACTACCAGTGCGCCCTGCCGGGTGTACCCAGGAACAGACACCCTTGGGCGGGCATGCACGCTGACTAACTCCCCCCTGACATGGAAGTCACTTCAGCTCAAAGTGTTTTTCTGTCAGCTATTATATAGACTCAGATATTATACAGTTATTATACAGTCGACATGACTGCTCTGCCAGGCATCAGTTTAATTCACTACTTTCTTGTGCCTTTCATTACAAGGACTATAAAAACTTAAACGGATTAATATTTTTTCTGAATTTTTCTGCATAAATCTCTTAAATACGGAGCCCCTCTAGACCCCTAGGAGATTTTTTTTTTTTATCTCGTCATTCGAACAAATGAGTTATTTTCCATGTAAGGAATATTGGGGGCTGTTTTTTTAATTAATTTTGGAGATTATATATGGAAAACTAATTTTTTTGTATGATTTTTCCATAAAAATCTTAGCATCATGTAATCAAACTTACATTAAAAGGTTAAAATCCTCACAATGATTGAATGTTTGGGAGTTTTGAGCAGAGCTGAAGTTCTTTAAAATCAGAAAAAATATGAATCTGTTTTTTATAGCAGTTTTTTTAAGTGGACATTTTCATCCTTAAAGACACAAGAGGGTAGTCATTTTCTTTCGCCAGTGGTGAAAAACTAAATTTGAATTCCAAAATTTGTCAAGTAAGATTCTTTCTTATAAAAATTTGTGCCATATGCATGAACACAGCCAAAATGACGGCCAGATGAAGAGGAAAAACAGTGGTGCCTGAGAGTCAACATACATAAAATAAAACAAATGATGTGCTGCTGTATTAATGCTGCAGATATCACATCAAATCTACGACATCATTTCATTCTGTGAAATTAAACAGAAATGTCACATGTTAAGTAAAGTTGCTGTTTGCTGATTGGACAGCTGAAACCAGAATCTTTCTGATTCTGAGTGAAAACGTTAAAGACGCTGCAGTAGCAGAGAGTCGATCTCGTGGACGGACGATGTGTCAGTAAAGTGAAGCAGAGCTTCAGAACGACTCGTCATCGCAGCCTAATGGACCATCTGGTGTCAGAAATCCAGAAGGGGATTTTCAAGTGGCCTTACTAAGACGCTTCAGCTGAAACGAGCTGCTGCCTTTATGAACGCTGCTGCATTCTGCTCCTTTAAGAGGAAACAACAACAACATGTGCAACAAACAAACTGCCTCGATAATAACACTCACTCTTCCAAGCCATCGGATTTTTCACTTCACTTTTCATTAAAAATATGAAATACATTTCTACATTTACTGTTATACTGATCTCCTGCAACTCCCCCTTAATCTACATGTGCAATACTTCTGTTTATTAATGTGCAACACGTCATGCTCACTTATTTTGTTCATTTAATGACTTCATTCTTCATCTGTTTTTGTTGCTTATTTACACATTTATTTATTGTTTTCTGATCTATATTTGCGATTAGTCCCGCACGTATTTTTAAGGTTCACTCCTGCAAATCTCTCATTATCTACATGTGCAATTTTTTTTATTCATTAATGTGCAATATGATTGTTTTTCACATCCCAACATGCGCAATAAACAAACTGCCTCAATGTTAATACTCATTCTTCCAATCAATCTGATTTTTC
The DNA here is from genome assembly GCA_029721515.1 of Synanceia verrucosa. Lineage (NCBI taxonomy): Eukaryota > Metazoa > Chordata > Actinopteri > Perciformes > Synanceiidae > Synanceia > Synanceia verrucosa. Next base: position 25,222,480 of record CM056557.1, read on the forward strand.
ATGATATTAAACATTAAAAATATGCAATATATTTCTATTTACTGTTTGTTATAACAGTTCTTAATCTACTTGTCCCATTCTTTTATTTATTAATGTGCAGCATGACTGTTTTTTCACATCTCAACATGTGCAACACTTCTCTTGTTTATTTACTTAGTTTTTCATCTGGCGTGTTACGTTTAGATTTAGACATTTATGCATTGTTTTACCTACTTTCACACTTATTTTGTCACATTTTCCTTCTTATTCTACTTCTTTAATGATGTCACTGCTTCTTAATGTGTTTATTTTTACACAGGCCCTTATTATAATGTTGCTCTCTCCACTGAAAAAATCTCTTATCTCTTTTCCTCTCTGAGAAAGCAGCTCCCACACCACCATCACAGTCTTGTTTGAATTATTGGAAAATCAACTGTTAAGGAATTCAAAGCTCCAGAAAAAAAGCCCTTTACTTTTCCTTTAATAAAACAAACCGTCCACCATTATTCCCCTCAACAGTTGTCTCCATTACGTTCTCACATTATGTGTTTCAGAATAAGTCGATCTTTAGACAGCTTTAGGCAGAGAGATTGTTTTTGGGTTAAAGTAAAGAAAGGCGGTGAGTAAAGGCTGGTACGTACCCAACCGGTTCCATCGACTCCACTGAAGCAGGAGATAATGGAATCGATCCCTCAAACTGCTTAACTTAAGCGTATAGGAAAGGGCCTGTCATGTGACCATGTCCTCATTAGAGTGGGGCACTGTGCTAATTTATTTACCCAATATAACCCAGACAAGAGGGGGGGAGGACGAAGAGGAGGAGGAGGAGGAGGAGGAAGTCTGTGCCTGAGCCAAGAGGAGAGGGGTACAGCTCTAAATTAAATTAAATCAAACTAAATCAAAAAATATACCGAGCTTAATTATTACACCAAGCTGTGTGCAAGCACTTTAATCAAAATGATATCTTTAACGCTAAAATATAATTATTGTGTTGATCCAGGAATTTTCAAATAAAAAAAGCAAAAAAAAAGATAGCAGATATTTTTTTATTGAGATGATAAATTCCAGTTATTTCCTGTCATTCCTGAACAGAAACATGTTTTTTTTTGTGGTTGTTTGTTATTAGATGATTGAAATATATAATAATTAAGCAGAACAGTGTCGGGTACATTTTCTTTATTTTTGCTTTTTTTCTTTTTGCATCGCTGATAATCTGGGTTATTTTAAAGAAGGAACGGGGTAGACAAAAATAAACTGTCTATTATTGTTTGTTACTGTGTTTTTTGTTTATTGTGTGAGACTCATGATAGCGTGCACATAGGTCAAAGCTCATATAATGTAATGTAACTGACTCAAATTTGGGCGTAAAAAGGTGAATTCAGTTTAAATTCAAAATGGTGAAGAGTGGTGATCTCAGGTGTTGAGCTTCACAGGGACAAATCTGTGCTTGTCAACATCATGGAAGAGCAAGTTTAAGAGCATTTGAAACTATAAAAAATGAGATTAATCACAATTAACGAGTGAAATCCAGTGATTAAAAAAGTGGAGTACATGCTGAGACAGCAGGACCGGATCCAGGCGGTGGTTTGGATCTGCCCAGTCCCGCCTGGTCCTCGCCATGTGTCCCCTGGTGGCCCGGCTCCAGGGCCGAGTCACTCGGGTCTGGTCCAGGTGGTAAAAGCATAAGGGCTCCTGGTGGCGGAGATGTGCCATCTGCTGATGAGTCACTGTGTGGACGTGGAGCATGTCAGCAGAAAGTATCTGCCACGACTGGCTCAACTAGTCACAGTGAAAGTGGTGTTAGGAAATATGCTAACTAGGATGCTAATCTGGTGGAAATGGTGAGGCTCCAGACGCATCCATGTGCTGCAAATAAAAAGTGAAAAGCACTGGAGGAAACGCACGGCTGGCGGCGGCGAGCGTCCTGCCTCGCAGATAGACGAACAGCTCCCCTCCTCCGGGCCACAGCTGACCCACATCTAGCTTTTTATTTCCACATCAGAGACCAGGACGGAGGGCAGTACCACTGTTCACCATGCTGGGAACACTGGAGCAGCAGCCATAGCTCGACTGAGCCCACCTGTCCTCACCTGTCCTCACCTGTCCTCCACCAGACACTCTGTAAAATTTAAAGTCAGTCTGGTCTCATTCTGGTCTCAGTCTCTGGTCTCAATCTGGCCTCATTCTGGTCTCATTCTGGTCTCAGCCTGGTCTCATTCTAGTCCATTTCTGGTCTCAGTCTGGTATCGTTCTGGTCTCGTTCTGGTCTCATTCTGGTCTCATTCTGGTCTCAGTCTGGTCTCATTCTAGCCCATTTCTGGTCTCATTCTGGTATCATTCTGGTATCGTTCTGGTCTCATTCTGGTCTCATTCTAGTCTCAGTCTGGTATCGTTCTGGTCTCAGTCTGGTCTCATTCTGGTATCATTCTGGTATCGTTCTGGTCTCATTCTGGTCTCATTCTGGTCTCAGTCTGGTCTCAGTCTGGTCTTGTTCTGGTCTCATTCTAGTCCATTTCTGGTCTCAGTCTGGCCTCATTCTGGTCTCAGTCTGGTCTCAGTCTGGCCTCATTCTGGTCTCAGTCTGGTCTCATTCTGGCCTCATTCTAGTCTCATTCTGGTCTCAGTCTGGTCTCGTTCTGGTCTCAGTCTGGTCTCCGTCTGGCCTCATTCTGGTCTCATTCTGGTCTCAGTCTGGTCTCAGTCTGGTCTTGTTCTGGTCTCATTCTGGTCTCAGTCTGGTCTCAGTCTGGTCTTGTTCTAGTCTCATTCTGGTCTCATTCTAGCCCATTTCTGGTCTCATTCTGGTCTCATTCTGGTCTCAGTCTGGTCTCATTCTAGCCCATTTCTGGTCTCATTCTGGTCTCAGTCTGGTCTCAGTCTGGTCTCGTTCTGGTCTCAGTCTGGTCTCAGTCTGGTCTCAGTCTGGTCTTGTTCTGGTCTCATTCTGGTCTCAGTCTGGTCTCAGTCTGGTCTCAGTCTGGTCTCATTCTAGCCCATTTCTGGTCTCATTCTGGTCTCATTCTGGTCTCAGTCTGGTCTTGTTCTGGTCTCATTCTAGCCCATTTCTGGTCTCATTCTGGTCTCATTCTAGCCCATTTCTGGTCTCATTCTGGTCTCAGTCTGGTCTCAGTCTGGTCTCGTTCTGGTCTTAAAATCAGATTTTTCCTGCATGTGATTTGTGTTTTAATAAAATCATCTTGTATCAGGACGTTTCTAGAAAGCAAACTTCATTTTCACTGAAGAACTATTTTTTATGTTCTTATTTATGTTAAACAGTACACGTGTGTTTGGAAGAGCTGAAGCTTATTGTTGCACTGTCTGTCATATCATCTGAATTTGAAGACAGACAAACTACATTAATGTGACCTGACCGCTGGTCCTGAATCAGCTCCTGCTGTGACACTGTCCCTCTGTGACAGCTGTCCTCTTACATTAAACTGGGACTGGAACAACTAGCAGGGATTCAAATCCAGAAGCTTCTGACACAGTCCGGGTCAGGAAATGTTCGCTCCACAGCCATCCATCATCGTCATGGAAACTCAAGAGCACCTCTGGCCAGACACAGACACCGGCTGAGGACTGACAGCGAATCATCACTGGGAGGGACATCTTTCACATTTAGCAAATTAAGCTTCATGACCTGGTCTCAGTCTGGTCTCAGTCTGGTCTCATTCTGGTCTCAGTCTGGCCTTAGTCTGGTCTCATTCTGGTCTCAGTCTGGCCTTAATCTGGTCTCATTCTGGTCTCAGTCTGGTCTCATCCTGGTCTCATTCTGGTCTCATCCTGGTCTCATCCTGGTCTCATTCTGGTCTCATTCTGGTCTCATTCTGGTCTCATTCTGGTCTCAATCTGGTCTCATTCTGGTCTCATTCTGGTCTCAATCTGGTCTCATTCTGGTCTCATCCTGGTCTCATTCTGGTCTCATCCTGGTCTCAATCTGGTCTCAGTCTGGTCTCATCCTGGTCTCATCCTGGTCTCATTCTGGTCTCATCCTGGTCTCATCCTGGTCTCATTCTGGTCTCATCCTGGTCTCATCCTGGTCTCATTCTGGTCTCATCCTGGTCTCAGTCTGGTCTTGTTCTGGTCTCAGTCTGGTCTCATCCTGGTCTCATTCTGGTCTCATCCTGGTCTCATCCTGGTCTCATCCTGGTCTCAATCTGGGCTCACCCCCTTCTCATTCTGGTCTCATCCTGGTCTCATTCTGGTCTCATTCTGGTCTCATCCTCATCTTGGTCTGGTCTCATCAGACCACACCAAAGGTTAATATTATTGTTATCACGTTTTTTTTTGTTGTTTTTTTTAAAAATAGGATTAAAAACATGGCCGACCAAAGAGAAGAACTGAAACAGATAAATCCTCTGTTGGCAAACAGGAAGCAAAGAGCTTTATCTCATCTCTGCAGAATGGGCTTTTAATCTGAAAGGCCAAGAACGTTACATAAATAGTTTTATTCTGCATCAAAATTCATCATCAGACCAGATGTTAATCCAGGCAGATTTATATTTAGTAAGGATTACATCACGATGGGAAAACACAAGAACAAAACACAACAAGTCAACATGTGTCCTCGTCTGTCCACTGTCAGCTGTTGACCAAAAACAATAGTTTATGTAAACAACAACAAAGTAAAAGCTTCATATTTAGCAGCCAGGAAAAATGGTGGAATTGTCATAAACCTGATACTCTAGCTTGAAATCTTCACCTTATTTTTATATCATTATATGTATTTTGTTTTTTTTTTCACCTTGGGATCTTCAGCTTCACCTTATTTTATATTATTATATGTATTTTGTGTTTTTTTTTAGCTTGATATCTTCAGCTTCACCTTATTTTATATCATTATATGTATTTTGTGTTTTTTTTAGCTTGGGATTTTCAGCTTCACCTTATTTTTATATTATTATATGTATTTTGTGTTTTTTTAGCTTGGGATCTTCAGCTTCACCTTATTTTATATTATTAAATGTATTCTGTGTTTTTTTTTTAGGTTGGGATCTTGAGCTTCAACTTTTTTTATATTTTTTTATGAATTTTGTGTTTTTTTAGCTTGGGATTTTCAGCTTCACCTTATTTTATATTATATGTATTTTGTGTTTTTTTAGCTTGGGATTTTCAGCTTCACCTTATTTTATATTATTATATGTATTTTGTGTTTTTTTAGCTTGGGATCTTCAGCTTCACCTTATTTTATATTATTATATGTATTTTGTGTTTTTTTAGCTTGGGATTTTCAGCTTCACCTTATTTTATATTATTATATGTATTTTGTGTTTTTTTAGCTTGGGATCTTCAGCTTCACCTTATTTTATATTATTATATGTATTTTGTGTTTTTTTTTAGCTTGAGATCTTCAGCTTCACCTTATTTTATATTATTATATGTATTATGTGTTTTTTTAGCTTGGGATTTTCAGCTTCACCTTATTTTATATTATTATATGTATTTTGTGTTTTTTAGCTTGGGATTTTCAGCTTCACCTTATTTTTATATTATTATATGTATTTTGTGTTTTTTTAGCTTGGGATCTTCAGCTTCACCTTATTTTATATTATTATATGTATTTTGTGTTTTTTTAGCTTGGGATCTTCAGCTTCACCTTATTTTATATTATTAAATGTATTATGTGTTTTTTTTTTAGCTTGAGATCTTCAGCTTCACCTTATTTTATATTATTATATGTATTTTGTGTTTTTTTAGCTTGGGATCTTCAGCTTCACCTTATTTTATATTATTAAATGTATTCTGTGTTTTTTTTTAGCTTGGGATCTTCAGCTTCACCTTATTTTATATTATTAAATGTATTCTGTGTTTTTTTTTTTAGCTTGGGATCTTCAGCTTCACCTTATTTTATATTATTAAATGTATTCTGTGTTTTTTTTTTAGCTTGGGATCTTCAGCTTCACCTTATTTTATATTATTATATGCATTTTGTGTTTTTTTTAGCTTGGGATTTTCAGCTTCACCTTATTTTTATATTATTATATGTATTTTGTGTTTTTTTAGCTTGGGATCTTCAGCTTCACCTTATTTTATATTATTAAATGTATTCTGTGTTTTTTTTTTAGCTTGGGATCTTCAGCTTCACCTTATTTTATATTATTATATGTATTTTGTGTTTTTTTTTAACATTGGATCTTAAGCATAACCATATTTTATATTATTATATGTATTTTGTGTTTTTTTTTAGCTTGGGATCTTCAGCTTCACCTTATTTTATATTATTATACGTATTTTGTGTTTTTTTTTAGCTTGATATCTTCAGCTTCACCTTATTTTATATTATTAAATGTATTCTGTGTTTTTAGCTTGAGATCTTCAGCTTCATCTTATTTTATATTATTATATGTATTTTGTGTTTTTAGCTTGGGATTTTCAGCTTCACCTTATTTTATATTATTATATGCATTTAGTGTTTTTTTAGCTTGAGATCTTCAGCTTCACCTTATTTTATATTATTAAATGTATTCTGTGTTTTTTTTTTAGCTTGAGATCTTCAGCTTCACCTTATTTTTATATTATTATATGTATTTTGTGTTGTGAAATACGATAAAAAACTTAATATTTGCATATTTAACCCAGCCATTGATTCGTTCATGAGAGATTTTCATCGAAAAAGATTCTTTTGAATATTTTTGACATCATACCCGCAGCATTATTACGGTTTCTCTGCTTCTATTTTTAACTCCACACTTTCTGTTTCAACATAAAACCCTTTTTGTTTGCTAGTTTTTGTTTTTTTTTTTCCACTAATGAATAGAGTGCTGCCTCTTATCATTTATAATGAAGCAGAAAAGCCTGCTCGTTGTGTTCGGCTGAGAAAAGCTGAATTATTGTGACATTTCTGTCAGAATCTCTCCAGGCTGAAGACTTTCCCAGAGATGCTTTTGTGTTTTATCGTCTCTCTCATGTTCTCTCACTTCCTGTCTGGATTTCCCCTCACACCTCTGCAGGAGACTTCTCACAGGTACACCCACAGATGAATCTTCATTAGCGGCAGAAATCACTGAATAATTTATAGCTAATCAATTTCAGACGCACATTAAATTAGCATTCGCAGAGTTTCCTGCTGAGCCTCGGGACAGTTTCACCACGCTGTTGGCTTTGTTTAGGTTTGGGAAGTTTCTCTAGAAAACAAGATGGAGGATTTTATTTCCAGCTTCCACCACGCAGGAACATGTTCAGCTACAGTTAACGGGATTATTGGGCTCAAAGGTTCGACAGAGTTTTTTTTTTTTTTTACACACTTGGAGTCGTAAATTTGTAAAGTTTTTATTTAGAATAGAATAGAATTACTTTATTGGTCCCAACCCAAAAAAATTATGCCTTGTGGTGATATTCATAGTGCAAATAAACAAAGAATAAAGCTGTAAATTTACAAGATTAAAGTGATTATAACAAGTTAGAATAATGTGACTTTATTGTCATAAAACTATGACTGTTTTCTCATAAATAATGACTTTATTCTCATAAATAATGACTTTAATCTTGTAAATTTACGTCTTTAATCTTGTAAATAATGACTTCAATGTCATAAATTTCCGACTTTATTCTCGGTTTAAAGTGTCACCTGCTGTGTGACATCACAGACCACACCTGTAGAACAACACCTGCTTCTGGTTTGTTCCTTCATTCTTATGCTGACAGCAGCAGCGCTCTCCTCTGCCACTTAACCAGAAGCTAATTTAATTTATTTTAATAAAATAATAAAAAAACAGGCTTGAATGAGTCGTCTGAACAGAGAATAAATTCTCCCCTTGAGCTCGTGCTCCTGCATTATGCATGCATCGCAGTGGATGCACCGCACTCCCAACACTAAATGACCTTTCATGATAATTGTGGCCATGTGTCCTTGGGCTTTCAGCCTGGGAGTGGATATTATGCAACCGGGATGACTCCGCTGGACTATATGTTAGTTTCAAATGTCAAACATGTCAAGGACAACGAGGCCCAGATGGAGAGTGTGGCTTTTGTTGCATCTTTTATGGAGGCAGTGTGCTGCCGTCCCTCCGGCCACTAAATGAATTCCCATCATGACTCCAGTCCAGAAGACGACGGCTTCCTCCTGATTGTAACCATACAGAAATCACAAGTCGTCCAGATTGGTGGAGCTGACACCTACTGACCTCTGTAGCAGGGCCCATGATCTCATGTGCTGATTGGTGACACCTCCACAATAAACATGTTCTTTACAAATGTGGCTCCATTTAAAAAGGAAACCAGTAGACAGTATAAACCAGAGCAGAAGCACCTTACTCTCCTTACTTTTTGTGCTGTATAGCCATAAACACTCTTACATTTCCATATACAAATGTCCCAGCTACCATCCGTCCATCTACACATGCAGCCACCTGGATTTTCAGTATAAAACAGATCCCTTTAACCACGACACCATCTACTCATCTCAGCATCTTTCTATAAAACATCTACCCATGAAGCATGAACCCATTAGACTCTCTTACTGCTGCCGTTCTTCACCCTGACTGCAGCAGGAAGCAGGAAGCTGCTAGTAAGGGAGCATTGAAGATACAAAATAAAAGCACGAGATTAAAAAAAATACCAAGTAACGCTGACAGCCCTACTGATAACAACATATATTTTTCTTTTTTAATACACAGTGATAAAGTAAATATTTATTATTATTATTACTTATTCTATTATTTCATTATTGTTATATGACTGTATATTTTAGCCTCTTTTAGTTGCTAGAAAATGCTAAATAAATACAAGAAGAAAAAAAAGTTAAAGTGGTCTAATGGAGGACTACCAAATACTATAATAAAAACAATAAAAATTGGGATGAATAAAGTTTAAAATCAAATTTATCTTCCATTCTCGTCTGTTAAAATGCAGCTTAATTTAACACAAATGTAATTACAGTCGGCTCTATGGTGCTCTAGATTAGATTAAAATTGTTTTCACTGAAGCATCCAAACGTTGCTCTGATGGCTTATTTACTTATCTTCCTTTGTTACCTACTTATTTTACATATTTTTTCTCCTCATTCTCCTTTTTGTAATGTTGCTCTGTCCACTTTGCTGCTGGAACAGGAGATTTAAAAAAAGAAATATCTCATCTTACTTTATTCACGCTTTCAGACACTGACTGTGATTAAATTTGACTTAAACGATGATATTTTCCCTTTGACTCTTTATATTATTTGGACATGAGCTCCTCTGGATGCAGTGAGTGAGGTCAAGTGTCAAGGTCGTTCACAGAAAACAAGAAATTAAATGAGTAAAAGCAGCCTGTTGTGTCTTTAGCGAACACATTTATCACACTGACTGAGTGAGTGAAGGCTCTTATTGACCTCCACTGATTCAGGCTTCTTTATGGATGCATGTCCAGAAGACAGAGTCCAGTTAAAGCTCTAAACCATCTGTTAAACTCATTATGATGGAGGAGGTCTTCATGGCATTTTCTCTAAACCTAAGCGAGGTGAAAATCTTCAAAACCAAAACAACAGCAGGTGTGATTGGCTGCTTGTTTCTTCAAACCAGCAGACAAACAGCAGATGTATTCAGATGTCTCAGGTCCAGTTTAACTGAACTCAACATCAAACACACCTTAAATCGCTCACTCATGTGGCTGAACAGAAGCAAAAAAAAAACCTGAAACCCGTGGAAATGGAGGCAATTAAAGCAACGACGCGTTCACATATCAGTCCATCCTTTTGTTAAGGTACGACTTCAAAATCTGAACAACAAAGACAGAAAGGATCCAATTAAACAACAAACAAACGAGTCACGTAATTAAAACTGTGAAGAAGCTGCAGCGGAAAACAAAACGACACCAGACTTATTAATAGATTTATCTGTTCTATCATCAAATATTATCACTTATTCCTCGTACGAACATAAAACAGCAGAACAATTTTGCTTCAAAAATGGATTAGCAATAATTAACTAATGAATATTTTCATTGGTGATTAATCTGGATTATTGGATCAGTTTGTTCTAAAAAGAAGAAACAGTGAAAAATGTGGATCTTGTTCTCTTTCAGAAAGCAAAAAAAAAGTAAAAGGTCGTTCTAAATCCAATTAAGCAACAAACAAGCAAGTCGTGTAATTAAAACTGAAGAAGCTGCAGCAGAAAACAAAATGACGCCACAAAGAAAGCAGAGTGAATATTCAGAGGCTTTTTCTGGTTTGTTTTGGGCTGATTAGTGAAACGAGCTGAGAGCCTCGTCTGACCTCTGCATCGTTAAAGTTTAGGTCGCTTCCTCCTGTTGGACTACATCAGTTCCTCTGCCAACAAAACAAAGCTCATTAAAAGGCAGCCTCAGTCACTGTTAACCTGTCAGCCGTCAACATTAGCGAGCGAAGACGCTACGACGACGCTACGACGCCACAAGACCAATTCCACACCACGGACACATCATCCATCAAATATGGACGTCTTAACGTCACAAGTCGAACAGAGAGAGATGAATATAGAGAGTATCTGCCTGCAGGGGAGCTGCTGAGCAACTAAGATGTTCTTCATGTTATTATGGCGGAAAAGCTATAAGCTATAAGCTAAGCTAGTCCTGATGAACATTAGAGAAGTAAGAATATGATACCAGCTGACTTTAAACGACTTCCTGAGGATGGACGGATGGAAAAAATACAAATAAATCTAGTTTGTAATTGTTTTTAATTAGCATTTCACTTGCAAGTAAAAAAAATAGAGATTTCCTTCCTTTTTATTTGGTACTGTACATGTTTATAAATATTTATTTCTATTATTATTGTTATTATTATTATTATTGCCTATTCTATTTTTTCATTGCTGTTGTTTATTGTTTCTTTATTACTGTAACTTTGTCTTATGATGTGGGTGAATTTCCCCCAGTGGGGGATATATATGTGTGTGTGTGTACAAATATATATACATATGTATATATACAGTCATGGAAAAAATTATTAGACCACCCTTGTTTTCTTCAATTTCTTGTTAATTTTAATGCCTGGCTCAACTAAAGGTACATTTGTTTGGACAATTATAATGATAACAACAAAAGTAGCTCATGAGAGTTTAATTTAAGAACTAAGGATTATTCATTTTCCATGGTTTTCTTGATAATAACCAAAATTACTTAAATTCTTACATCAATAGCTATGGCATTGTACCGCCAAAAACACTACTTTTAAGCATTCCATGTTTTCTTTTCTGTTTGCTTTAAACACATGATACACACAAGAGTTAATACTTGATTGCATAACCATTGTTTTTGATGACTGCAGCCATGCGTCTTGGCATGCTCTCCACCAGCTTCTGACATTGTTCTGCTGTCACAGCAGCCCATTCCTGTTGGACAAATTCAAACAAATTTTCTTTGTTTTTGGGCTTGTGGTTCTCCATTTTGAGTTTGATGATTTTCCACAGGTTTTCAATTGGATTAAGATCTGGTGATTGAGCAGGCCAAGGCATGGTGCGAATGTTGTGGTTCTCCATCCAGGCTTTAACTGACCTTGCCGTGTGGCAAGGGGCATTGTCTTGTTGGAAAATCCAGTCATTCGAGGCAGGAAAGAGTTTTCCAGCTGATGGAAGAAGACTGTTTTCAAGGGTAGTCCTGTACTTGACCTGGTTCATTCGGCCTTCACACAATTGCATTTGCCCTGTTCCACTCAGACTGAAACAACCCCAGATCATGACTGATCCACCCCCATGTTTTACTGTAGGGGCAAGACAGTCTGGGTTGTAAGCTTCTCCAGGCTTCCTCCTAACCAGTAAGTTGGCTGGAGTGGGCATCAATTCAAAATTGGATTCATCACTGAAGAGAACCTTAGCCCAATCATCAACAGTCCAATCCTTGTGGTCTCGAGCAAAGAGTAACCGGGCCTTCCTCTGCCTTTCATTGATGAAGGGCTTCTTGCGTGCTCTGTGTGACTTCAAACCAGCTTCAACAAGTCAGTTTCGAACTGTCCTTGCCGAGCAAGTCACATTTCTCGACAGTGCCCACTCATTTTTAAGGTCCCTGGAGGTCTGACGACGATTCCTGACACAGGAACGGATGAGTGCACGGTCATCTCGTGGGGTAGAAAGACGCTTTCCTGCCACGGCCAGGTAACAATTTGGTAGTGGCATGTTCAGCTTGTTTTTTTTTGTTGTAATGAACGGCTGTCTTGGAGATCTTCAAATTTTCGCTACCTGTCTCTCACTCATGCCAATTTCCAGCAGTGCCAAGATGGCTGCCTTTGTTGCTTCACATAATTCTTTTGTTTTAGGCATTATGTGAGAGCTGACAACTTCTGAGTTGTGCTACGGCTTGAATGTAAGCAGGAAACCACTCTAGGCCTTTGCATGTGCAGTGCTGCTTGTGACATGAAATGGCCTCTTATATACCCTGGGAATCAATTAAGCTTAAGAATGTCAAATAGGACATAAAGTATTATGTGACCAGCTGCATTTTTTGTTGTGTTCATTGTATTATACGTTTAGTGGTACCAGATATTAGAATGAACAAGAAATTGAAGAAAACAAGGGTGGTCTAATAATTTTTTCCATGACTGTATATATATACATATGTATACGTATATATACGTATATACGTATACGTATATACGTATACGTATACACATATATATATATACAGATGTACATATGTACATGCGTGTAAATGTATGAATTTCTACAGTAAAATTTGCTTCACATGTCAGAATAAACACACATAATGTGATGCTCTAGAAGAATATCTTTTTTATTTCAGACAGAAGCAGAACAAAATGCCAATCAAAATTATCATTTTTAGCATGTGACAGCTAGCCACGTTAAAAGGCTGTCGATGATTTTTAAAATGTTTTCCAGTGACTCCTTTGAAAAAGACGAGGCTGTAAAGAGGCTCTGAAGTGACGCCTCGTCTTCTAGTTTTCACAAGGAGTAAATCCCACTTAATAAGATCACTACTGAGAGTTTCCACGGTGAATAAATCGGGGAAATCCTGGGTAATTTCTTCAGCTTTGTTTCCATCTGGAAGCAGTGGTGTTAATTTACAGTGAGGTGAGCCGACAGATGCTGACACTGGTGTGAAGAAGGTGACGACAGGCCTTCATCTCACCTTTAATTTAGCTTCTCCAACACTTAGTCAGCCACTTTCAGACTGGAAACTCCAAGAACTGGATTTTCAACACTTGCTGGGAGTATATACATACTGCATATATACAGTATATACACATATATATGCATCTACTACCAACAGATTTATCTATCAAATCATCGGATATTATCAATTATTCCCTGTATGAACATAAAATGGCAGAACAATATTGCTTCAAAAATGGATTAGTGATTGCAACTCATGATTATTTTAATTATTGATTAATCTGTTGATTATTTTCTGGATGAACTGGAGACTTGTCCAGGGTGTACCCTGCCTTTTCACCCTAAGGTATAATGGATGGATGGATGGATGGATCATTTTCTGGATTAATGGACCATTTGTTTAGTTTATAAAATGTAAGAAAAAGGTGAAAAATGTGTATCAATGTTTTAAATCTCTCAAATATATTCAGTTTACTGTCATAGAGGAGGAAAGAAAGCAGGAAAAAAATTACATTTAAAAGCTGAAATCACAGAATTTAGACTTTTTTTGTTTTTTAAATGAATATTTGACAGCTTGTGAAGGAATAAGTAAACACTTAAGATGTTAAGATGCAGAAAAAAGAGGTTTTTTAACTTTTATTTTGGTAAAAATGTTATTCAAACCTATTAATCAATCAGTTGTTTGGTTTATAAAACGTCAGAAATTGGTGAAAAATGTGGATGAGTGTTTCAAATGTCTCATTATGTATACACATTATGTTTACTGTCATAGATGAGGACAGAAGCCGGGAAATATTCACATTGAAGAAGCTGGAATCAGATATTTTAATCACTTAAAATAGCTGCCAATTAATTTAATAGTTGTCTAACTGATTAACTGTTGCAGCTCTATATTTAGCTTTCATTTATTGAACAGTGACTGTAAAGAGTGGATATGTCCAGCCACAGTTAGAATACATCAACCTGACACGTGGCTCATTAACCTTTATATTATGAACAGGAGCTAAAAGGTGATGAATAATTTCAGTATACGAGCTGTGGAAACCAGAATAAACCTCCCAGAGCTCTTCATGTTTGGGCTCTGTATGTTTTCTATAGGCTCTCTTACTGTACATCACTTAATCCTAATCCCTCGGTGCACAGCGCCGCCTCATTAGAGGAGCTCACCTCTGCAGCTCCACTCAGCGCTCACTTACTCCACTTTCTTTGCTCCACTCTAGTATTTCTGCTGAGCGCATTATCCACCTCACTCCTCCTTTCCACATGAGTCACAGGCCGACCTCAGGCAGGAAATAAAGGCATGCATGTGACTGAAAAAGGCCAATTTATTCTAAGAAGCTTCAGTCTGAACCACTGGAGCTCCACATCATCTAAAATAAATAATATAACAGTTTTAAACATATTTCATAACAATTTATAATAACCATTTTGTTTAAATGGGAAGCTGATAGTTAATTTTATTGAAAACAAACAATGAAATGACCATTAATGTTTCTATCTAACAGATGGCAGATAATTTCAAAGTAAAGCTCCTCAAATACTTTCAAAGTAAAGCTCCTTATTGTAATAAAAACAGGACAGATGGCAGATAATTTCAAAGTAAAGCTCCTCAAATACTTTCAAAGTAAAGCTCCTTATTGTAATAAAAACAGGACAGATGGCAGATAATTTCAAAGTAAAGTTCCTTACTGTTATAAAAGGAGGACAGATTCCAGATAATTTCAAAGTAAAGCTCATTACTGTCATAAAAGGAGGACAGACACCAGATAATTTCAAAGTAAAGTTCATTACTGTAATACAAGGAGGACAGACACTGGATAATTTCAAAGTAAAGTTCCTTATTGGAATAAAAGGAGGGCAGGCAGAGCTTTCTTATTATTAGTGATGCAATATTTTCTGTTATTTTCTCATTAGTTTGTTTAATATTCAGTCATTAGTTTAGAAATTTGACATCACAGCTGATAAGAGACCGTTTAACTTACGCTTTGATTACATCAATAAATTATTATGCTAGAACATTTAGTAAACTATATTAAGTATTTGTTTGTGAAATGATTTGTAAACATTTTTAAAAAATTAGCATTTTCAGTTCTTATAGAGCTGTAACTGAAGCTCAAACCGTGCATGTTTTTAAGCGTACTCTCCCTTTAACAAAGAGCAGAATCTCTGGTCTTTTTTCTGATGATATCAGAAGTAAATTCAGCCAAACTGGAGCAGCCGGTCGAGTCTCCACAGCCTTCCAGGCCACTCGGGCTGCTCTGTTTCCAGAGCTGGAGGCGACACAGTGGAACCAGCGGAGCGAGCAGCCGGCGCCGAGCAGGAAGCTGATGAGTGCCGGCGTGGCGTTGGTACTGCCGCCTCAGACTTCCTGTGAACCTGGTGTGAAGCTTCACCACGAAACGCCTCAACGCTCTGACTCCTGTGCACGTCAAACTTTAGGTCAGAGGGTGATGATGTCATCAACTGGAGTTAAAATCTACTGACGTTTCCCAGGATTCCCATCAGTGGTTCTTCCGTTAGAAAACTGACTGCGCACCATCTGTTGTAAATTCGTGAATCAGAGTCAATGTCAGTCTTTGGTGGATTATTTGTTTGCCGAATTCCAGGAGAAGTTTGGACAGATTCAGAAAAGATGGTTAATCTAATTTTATCAGCACGTTTGATCGTTAGTTACGAATGTGTTGTTAGTTTCCTTGATTTTTTAAATGGAGTTCTGCTTCATGACCTGCCAGCACGTCTCTGGCTGCAAATTTCAGGACGTTTGTCCAAGTAGAGTTACCGTAGCGTAAATTAACGCATTAATGCTGATTCATCATGTTAACGCGCTAATTTTGACAGCCCTATTTTGAATATGATCCATTTAATTGTGAACCAGGAAGTATAGAGAGAACCCATGTTACTCCACTTCTCCACTGCAACCTAACTTCACCATGATATTTTCCTAAAACTAAGTGGTTTCATCGCTTAAACCTAAACAAGTTTTTTCCTGCGAAGAAGGAAGTTTATTTTTGAAAAGAAAGTGAGATATTCTACGAACCGTTGCTGTATGAGATGATGTAAAGTGAACAACTGTTTTCAACTAAACCTTTTAGTTAAATGTTGGAAATGAATGTTCTTTCAGCACGACGTCTATGTTATGTTTATGGACTTTTCCATGTCAAAAATAATTTCTCGTATGTGAAACCTCCACGTATAACAGAGGCTCTGTTATTTCCATGTTTGCAGGTCACATTTGTTCTCTGTCCTCAGATGCCGTTTTGCTCAGAAAAAGGCAGAAAAACAAATGGTTTGCTTCGTGTTTTAATGCTTCCTGCTAGATAAGGATGAGCTCAGAGTGCATTCATCAACAAAGCAGAGGAGCAAACACTAAATTCAGGCGGTGCGCTGTCTTTTCTTTTTTGTTTTGCCACGATCACAAAAATGTCACAGCAGTCAGCAAATTGAGTTCGATGCGAAGGCAGTGGGAGATAACCCAACGAGCTGCGTATCTGACTCCTAACTGCCGGCTGTTTGACGCCGTTTTGTCTCAGCTCATTATCTTTCTGTATATAGTTTTCTTAATCTGAGACGTGAAAACACTTTGAGCCTCTGGGATAAAAGCCCAGACGGTGACAAAAAGGCAGACTACCTTTGTAATAGCGGCTTGTGTTTTCCTTTCTTTTCCTCTGGCGTTCGGCCCTCAGTGAATCACCAGGCTTAACAAAGACATCCAACCAGCCCGAGGTGATCTCCGGCTACCGCTGGTCCAATCTGTTTGCATGGTCTAATACTGTAGCCTCCGAGACAAAGACATGAAGAGACAAGAGGAAGAGAGGGGGATGCTGCTGGCGTTCCCAATAACTGCTCTGAAATAGAGATTAAAATAAACAGCAGGACAACTGCTTCCTGTGTTGTGATGATGCTGCTGCTGTGGCTGAGCAGCGTTTAACCTCTGGATGACATTGAGAAGCTGCTGCTGGTGTTAAAGTGTGAGTAATGAAATAAGGCGTTAATCTGACTCTTCTTCACCCCAGGTCAGTTTTCTCCTGAGACACCAGCTGCTGTAGAGGAAGAGGAGGAGGAAGAGGAGGAGGAGGTGATGAAGGAGAGGAACCGAGGCAGAATGAGGAGGAAGGTTGACTGTATCTGATGCAATATGTCCAGTAGTGAGGTAGTTACTGAACAAAGTCATGGATTCACGTTACAAGTTATTTAAAAAGAATAATCCTTTACTGTACTAAATAACTCTCTGCAGGAAGTAATTATTGTAATAAAAGGAGGATAGATGCCAGATAATTTCAAAGTAAAGCTCCTTATTGTAGTAAAAGGAGGATAGATGCCAGATAATTTCAAAGTAAAGCTCCTTATTGTAGTAAAAGGAGGATAGATGCCAGATAATTTCAAAGTAAAGCTCCTTATTGTAATAAGAGGAGGATAGATGCCAGATAATTTCAAAGTAAAGCTCCTTATTGTAATAAAAGGAGGATAGACGGCAGATAATTTCAAAGTAAAGTTCCTTATTGTAATAAAAGGAGGATAGACGGCAGATAATTTCAAAGTAAAGCTCCATATTGTAATAAAAGGAGGACAGACTCCACATACTTTCAAAGTAAAGCTCCTTATTGTAATAAAAGGAGGATAGATGCCAGATAATTTCAAAGTAAAGCTCCTTATTGTAATAAAAGGAGGACAGACGCCAGATAATTTCAAAGTAAAGCTCCTTATTGTAATAAAAGGAGGATAGACGCCAGATAATTTCAAAGTAAAGCTCCTTATTGTAATAAAAGGAGGACAGACAGCAGATAATTTCAAAGTAAAGCTCCTTATTGTAATAAAAGGAGGATAGACGCCAGATAATTTCAAAGTAAAGCTCCTTATTGTAATAAAAGGAGGATAGACGCCAGATAATTTCAAAGTAAAGCTCCTTATTGTAATAGAAGGAGGTTAGATGCCAGATAATTTCAAAGTAAAGCTCCTTATTGTAATAAAAGGAGGATAGACGCCAGATAATTTCAAAGTAAAGCTCCTTATTGTAATAAAAGGAGGACAGACAGCAGATAATTTCAAAGTAAAGCTCCTTATTGTAATAAAAGGAGGATAGACGCCAGATAATTTCAAAGTAAAGCTCCTTATTGTAATAAAAGGAGGATAGATGCCAGATAATTTCAAAGTAAAGCTCCTTATTGTAATAGAAGGAGGTTAGATGCCAAATAATTTCAAAGTAAAGCTCCTTATTGTAATAAAAGGAGGGTGAGCATCAGATTGCTCTTACAGCTGACAGGAAGTAGTGACTATCGGTTCAAACAGCCCTTCAAAGTAAAAGTCTTCTCACTTCTTTACCATCTCATTCTGGTTCCTTTAGATCAACAAATCCTTAGTAATGTTCATATTTCCACCCTCTTAAGACGTCTTAACAGCTCCTCCATCTTTGTTTCATCTCCTCGTCTGTGACCTGACTTAGAGGATCTTTATTTAGCAGGAAGTAAAAACCTTCAGTGGGTTCCATCATTTCTTTTAGCTGAATATAAAACATCACGTGTCTGTTGTTGTACATACTGTACATGTTCTTCTACATGTTCTGCTCAACATGAACAGTTTGTTTTTTACTTTCACTGTGTTACTTTGAACAAACACACCTGTCACTTATTAAGGCAGCTAACTGTGCAGGGAGGCGCTTGGTTTGATGCAAAGCACCTCCCTCTGATGTAAACACAGCAGAAATGTATGATCATGTGATAGTAAAACCATTAATAGTCCACTCACATCAGCTCTGGGATATTAATGCATACGAAATATACAGTAAGTTTCTTCTGTGGTAAAGCTGCCACCAGTTTCTCTCTCTCCACCCCCATCAGTAACTCGATCTCTCATCTGGCCACAAGTGATGAAAGCATTAATCTAATCTAATCGAGGGCAGCCATATCTCACTTCATGGATTAGCAGAGCCAAGTGGGAAAAATAAAGCGAGTCAGATTAGAGCTGATCACTTGGAAGCATGAATGATGGAATATATCTAAATAAAATGCACAAAACGGTGAGGAAGCTTGGTATTGTGGGGAGGTGCAGCTCGGCCCGTCACCCCCAGCAGTGGTGAAAGCTCCTCTTTGAAGCTGGAAACGTAATCCTGTAAAATATAGTTCTAAATAAAGCTGCATCAAAATTTCATCAGCCGGTGGCGATGGCACGCAGACTCACTTTCACCAGTTTCACTGTGTGACATCCAACCTCTGTACATTGATCTGATATCCTCAGGACCCATTTCATTCATTAATAATAAGAAAAATAATAAGAATAATCACATTATTATTATTATTAGCGGCAGCAGTAAAAGAAAATTCAAATATCTTAAAAATACAACATGCACCAATTCAACATTAAAATAGCATTAATGATTATACATAAACTGTACATAAGAAGTGACAGAGCCACCCTGATGTTTGTGGACTGCTGTTTTGAAGTCATCCCGGTTTTTGGCCGGCGCCATTTTGGTTTCTTTGCAACCAGCTGTAACATGGCAGAGCGGAGCTGAATCAGACATTTTATAGCAAATAAAAAGGTCTCAATTTACTTGATGATGTGAAAACTTACAGAAACATTGACATCTCCCAGACAGACAGACTGGATGTTGCTAACTGTGTGTCAATTAGCTGGTAGCTGTGCCCTGTTTTATGGTCTGTTTTGACTCTAAATGGACCATAATTTACTAAATGAACATCACACTGTGTTGAAGAAGATTTGAAACTAGAGACTGAGACCATAAACTCATGTTTCCAATGTTTACTGAGGGAATAAATCAAGAGAGAAGTCGCATCATTTTCTATTAGACTGATATAGAACCAGAGGAGTCGCCCCCTGCTGGATGACAGACAGAATGAAGGTTTTAGACTCTTCAGTGTTGATTTCATAATAGACTGTATGTCATTCACAAACTGCTCTGAGGGTATTTTCTGCTGTAAAACAGAAAAGTTAAAGATCAGGTGACCGGAGGATGAGACGTGTTCAGCAACACTGAATATTTTGTTTACTGCCTCCATGAATAAAGACAAACATGTGCCCTTCATATCACACATGAATATTAATTCATCCTGGTGAGGCACAAACAGGCCATGTGCACTGCCTTATCAACATTTTACCCCAGTGTGAAATACTGTAAATAATGTAAAAGGAGTCTTTCCAGTCTTTTAGCTCATTGTTTTATTAAAACAATTCTAACAACTAATAAAATGGCAACGAATGACATTTAGAGCTGAGGCTGTTCAAAAGCTCTGAAAGCGGTTAGCGACACCGTCAGGTTTCCACTCAGGTTTAAGAGTGCTTTTGTTTTCCACAACCATCTAACCCAAGCATGAGATAAAAACAACTGCTCGAACGGAGGTCATTTCCCAAAATTACAAACTGAAAAAGGTCGTGGGTGAGCGGACAAAAATGTGTCGATGAGGAGAGCTTTAAACGGGCCGAGGTCATGAGTTTTAAAGAGCAACTGCAGTGTGTATCCTGTTGATGTTTAAAGGAGAAAATGACTGGGATTATAACAACAAAACAAAACGTCACGTTGTCAACAAACCCGACAGGCGGTGACGCAACACTCAGCAGCAGGGTTTCACGTCCGGGTGCTGATTATCAACAGACGCCACATCAGAATCTCTTTAAATAGCAAAATATATTCAAATAAACTGCCTTCAATCAATTACACAGATAAATCACATCAACATTCAATGAAAAGACGTAAGAAAATACTGAACAAACTACTACCATGGCGGGAAAAAAAGCATTGTTTCTTCAGTGTTCGTTCCTCTTCCTTTAGTCGTCACAAACGCTAACTTTGCTTCACTTCCTGTCGCTTGACCATCTTAAACGCTCCATCTGATTGGCCGATTATACAGAGGGTCAACGTTTATCAGATCAAACGCTCTTTTTCAAAATGCACAGAGCTAAACAAACATATTCATATTTCTGAAGCTCTGGATATCATGATGACTCTGCCTGAAGAAACAGTGGAAGTGAAGATTCTTCCTTCTCTCCGGTGTCAGCACAAAGTCCTCTGCTCATCACTTTCCTGCAGAGTTTAGCAGTCCTCCAGCTCCATTACCGATGCTGTCACTTCCCATGTCCGGGACCTGCTGCCTGGAAATCTGCCCGATCAAAATGCTGCTGCTGCCGTCTGCAGAGTGAAGCTCAGCAGCTCTGAGACTGATTGCATCCACATTGTTCCTGCTGGCTTAACTCTGGTCACTCACTGGGAAAGAGGCTCCAACGGCACACGATAAGACGCATTTACGGTGTCTTTAGTGTGACTAGCGTCCACCCAATTGACTCCTTATCTTTGTGTTTTTTCACATGAAAGACCTTCTTCCTTCTGGTCGCTGCTCTGCTTCCTGATCTGAGCCTTTTTGATGGATCGCTGCTTTTTGATCATTGAACATCACAGATGAAGGGCGAGTCGACACCAAAGCCTGAAGACTACCTTCTCACATTTCCAGAAAGATGAATGCTGAGTAGTTATAGATTATATATGCACATATGTATTATGGATGGTGGGGTGGTTAAGGTGCTGACCCCTCTAGATGCATAAAAAACACCAAAAATGCTTCTTATTCTACGACAAACAACTCAATCCTTGAAAAAACGTTTATCATCCTTTTAATTGAATATTTAGTATGTTTCTATAACACATGATGTTATGGACAGTTAAAAAGGTTAAAAAGGTCAAAAAGGTTCTTTGTGGGTCGCTTTAGTTCAGTGTTATTGCAGCTTTGGTTACTAGCTTGTTTTTGTAGTTCTGGGCATCATTTTTATATATAAAAACTGTACTTCAGATTATCTTAACCACTTAAAAACTAATTAAAAATTAAATAAAAAGAAAGAAAGAAAGTGAAAAGAAAGTGTCCCCTCCATATTTTACACGTCTGTGTAATAAATAAACAGGAAACAGGAAGTGATTTCAGATAAAGTATTGAATTAATTATAATTATTTAATACATTATTAATTATAATTATTTATATAATAATAATAATTACAATAAATAATAATTAATTAAATAAATTAAATAATTATTATTATTTACATTAATACATGTGTATGTATATTATGTACAATAATGATAATAATGATGTAATAATTATAATTTACATTATAAATAATGTCATTAAGTGAGACTACATTACTGTCATAGAAAGATGAACAGGACAGGTTTACGTCTCAGAGTACTGGAAGTATAATTTCTCTGTGGTACTGCAGCACAGTAGAAGTACCGTAGAAGTACTGCTGCGACTGCTATACTGTACTTTGGGCACTGCAGTACACAGATGCTAAAATGCTGACCGAGGCTATCGAGGCGTCGTATCATTTGATTATAAGGGACACCTGCCAGCCTCTCTCTGGCCAAGAATACAGACTCATTAAAAACTTGCTTGGTGTTAAACTAAATCATGTATTCTGTGTATTATTATTTAAAATGTATATCACATTAACAAGTGCAGGACAGAATATCTTTGAATGAGTCACTGCTGCAACGCCCTCCAAGGTCGCTCCAAGGAGAGTCGGTGGCGGTCGGGACGGCGGTCTGTTCATTGTGATTGAATCAGCGGGCCTCTGCAGGGGGTTACCACATCCCAGCATGCACTCTGCCCCTCCAGACACCATTCTGTTCCCTCGGCATACATAAGTAATCAAGTGCAAGGCCCAGCTGATGTCGATCAACAGCTCCGAGCTGCAGACAGTCAGATATCCAATTACTCCTCATGAAGGTCAGGATAAGTGGGGGGTCAGCGTCGCATCTGATGTTTCCTTAAGACTGTAATTACTAAGGTGCCATTAGCAGCTTAAGTAGCGTGATGAATATGTGCCGTATCGATCACTGTGTAGATGAGGGCAGAGGTGCAGGTACATGGACACTTAGGACATTCTGCACATTTATCAGACAGATTAAAAAAAAGGTGTTTTCCTTCTTTGCAGTTTGGTTTATCCGCTCAGTGAATCAGATCAGCAGCCGTAGAGAACTAGAGCTGCAACAATTAATCACCTTATATTTATAGCAAGTACAGTAGCTTTAGTAACTATTTTCAACAATCAATCGATTGATCGTTTTTTATGAGGGAAAAAAAAGCCACAAATCTCAGATTCCAGCCTCTTGAATGTAAATATTTTCTTTGTTTTCTTCTATGGATGTAATGATACACTCAACTCATGATTCAATACGATATCCGATACTGGGTTCATAATACGACTGTCATTTTTTTTAACAGAATGTGCAACACAAGACAAATCCCATAATAATAATCATAATAATAATCATAATAATAATAATAATCATAATAATAATCACCTCCGATTTCAAAATCACTTGTGACCATCGTCATGTCTTTTGTTCCATACGATGTCGATCAAGTGAACTCAAAAGTAAATTACGCCCCCTGCTGTTAAAAAAGGGCATCACGATTCATTTTTCATCTATTTTAATCTTCACACATTTTTAACCTCACGATTCTTAATCTCACGATGCATCGTCACATCTCTGGTTTCTTCTGAATATCTTTGAGTCGTGAACAAAATAAGACATTTGAGGACGTCATCTTCGGTTTTGGGAAACAGATTTTTACATTTTTCACCATTTTCTGACATTTTATGGACCAAACAAGTAGTCTGTTAATCAAGGGAATGCTCAACAGAATAATCAACAATGAAAATAATCATTAGTTGTGGCTTTAACGGATCATAATCCCACTATTTATATATTTTGTCCAGTCCAGCTACATCAACTCACCAAAACATTTACTCAAGATAAAACCAGACTGTATTCATGTGCTTTTTACACCCTGTGTCTGTGCTTTTATGTCAAGTGAGCGTCTAGAAATAAAATGTATGATCATTACTGTTATTCTGTTAAACATCAAATCTGTCAGATTAACTGTGGAAAAGCTGTGGAGGGATTTCAGGTCAGGTCTGCTCTAATGATGCCATCAGAGAGCCTCTGAAAGCAATTACTGGTCCAGTTACACCTTTGCTGCGACACTCATTTCCTGTTCCTGTCCCGATACTTTCCAAAAACAGCTGGCAGGAGCTGCTCTGAATTGATGACCCTGCATGGCTGACAACCGAGGACGGAAACAGAATTATGCTTTGTGACAGTCATCCGAGCTAACGCCTCCACAGCCTGGAGAAAGAGAGATAATGCTGAGTGACGTGGACTGGAGAGCCGAGGTCAAGCTGGGGCTGTGCAGCGTTTTAAGAGCCAGAGGTTGAGCAACATTTCAGGTGTAAAAATCCCGAACCGAATCCTTGTCCACGAAAACAGGAGCCAGGAGCAACATACAAAACATTTTTGTGGGGAGAAATGACAAAAACTGTTGGCCTAATCCGAAGGGAATCATCTGCTCATGTGAAGTTTTGGGGATTTTTGGTTCTACAGCCCAAAGTTTTGTCTTTCAGGAAGTGAAAATGGTGCACATTTAGGTGAATTCACTTATAATTTCAATAAATTAGAGGTTTGGAAAACCTGCATTACCACTTTCCTTCTCCCCCAAATAAAAATATTATCAATCAGTTGGATATGTGCAAACAGGTTTGAGAAATTGTTAACCTACCTGCAGATACATCCATAAAAGATGAAACTGACACAGTACATGTTATAAATAAGACCACTCCAGCCTTTTATATGCTACTGACAAAATAAAGCCAAAGAGGAAAAAAGACATTTCAGTGAAACCGAACGATAAATCAGTTTGATGGCCAGCCTCGGCCTCGAGGTCGAGGTTGTGATTGCCGTTGCTGTCCGGAAAACACTTCATCAAAATTCGAAAAGACAAGTCTTCTTCTTCGCAGCTCTTCTGTTTATGGAGTGGATGTGTGCTGGCAGGCAGAAGCAGCTGCAGCCAGTTAACAGTTTAAATGTGCAACCCCAATCAAAAACACAGCGCACAGCTTCATAAAACATTCCCATCCAGAGTGAAAGACTCAGATTAACGGCGCTCCAGTTACATTTTAATGAGCACATGTAGACACAAACAATCAAGTTTATCCATAAGACTGAAGTGGTTCATCAGAGGAGGAAGCACTAAACAAAGTGAGAACGCTTCGGATTAATTATCCGAGCCTCGGCTCCATTCAAAGCGACGCTAACCTGACTGATTACCCTTTAATGAAAGACGTGGCTCTTCCTCTGCAGCCTTGCTTGAGACGACTTGAGGTAACCCAAGAGGAAAGAAAATATTAAAAAACCCACAACAGCCTGCAGCATCTCTGACAGATACACAGATTTCCTCACCTGCTTAATGTTTGGTTCAGCAGTTTAGAAGAAGGAAAAAAAACCCGCTTTGTTTCGCATTCAGCAAAAATGTGAATGAGTTGAATGTGAATGAGTGTTTGAATTACAAGATGGCAGCCTATTACAGTCATTTTCAGCGTCTCCGTGTCCTGAACTGTGCTGACACAGCTCCCTGAAGATGGAGAGCTGGCTTGGTTTAATCATCTCCTCACCCACAGCACCATGATCACAGGCTGCGAAGAGACGGGAGGATGGATGGATGCAACGTCGTCACATTACGATTCGCTTCGGCCTCGCTGGCCCATGACACATCGCATAGCTTCATTCTGTCCGTGGATCCTGGCTGACAACGACTAGATCAAATAAACCTGATGTGAAGTGACGACTGTCAGAGTGGAGCTGGAGGAGAAATCAATATCTTGAGTCCGCTTCGTCAATGCAAAACAGGATCTGAGATGTGGATCTCCATCCTGGAAACATCAGCTATAAATGCTCAACCATTACCCCAAACATCAGCTATAAACGCTCAACTATTACCCCTAACATCAGCTATAAATGCTCAACCATTACCCCAAACATCAGCTATATACGCTCAACTATTACCCCAAACATCAGCTATATACGCTCAACCATTACCCCAAACACCAGCTATATACGCTCAACCATTACCCCAAACACCAGCTATATACGCTCAACCATTACCCCAAACACCAACTATATACACTCAACCATTACCCCAAACACCAGCTATATACGCTCAACCATTACCCCAAACATCAGCTATATACTCTCAACCATTACCCCAAACATCAGCTATATACGCTCAACCATTACCCCAAACATCAGCTATATACGCTCAACCATTACCCCAAACATCAGCTATATACTCTCAACCATTACCCCAAACACCAGCTATATACTCTCAACCATTACCCCAAACATCAGCTATATACTCTCAACCATTACCCCAAACATCAGCTATATACTCTCAACCATTACCCCAAACATCAGCTATATACTCTCAACCATTACCCCAAACATCAGCTATATACGCTCAACCATTACCCCAAACATCAGCTATATACGCTCAACCATTACCCCAAACATCAGCTATATACGCTCAACCATTACCCCAAACATCAGCTATATACGCTCAACTATTACCCCAAACACCAGCTATATACGCTCAACCATTACCCCAAACACCAGCTATATACGCTCAACCATTACCCCAAACACCAGCTATATACGCTCAACCATTACCCCAAACACCAGCTATATACGCTCAACCATTACCCCAAACACCAGCTATATACGCTCAACCATTACCCCAAACACCAGCTATATACGCTCAACCATTACCCCAAACACCAGCTATATACGCTCAACCATTACCCCAAACACCAGCTATATACGCTCAACCATTACCCCAAACACCAGCTATATACGCTCAACCATTACCCCAAACATCAGCTATATACTCTCAACCATTACCCCAAACATCAGCTGTATACGCTCAACCATTACCCCAAACATCAGCTATATACGCTCAACCATTACCCCAAACATCAGCTGTATACTCTCAACCATTACCCCAAACATCAGCTATATACGCTCAACCATTACCCCAAACATCAGCTGTATACTCTCAACTATTACCCCAAACATCAGCTGTATACGCTCAACCATTACCCCAAACATCAGCTATATACGCTCAACCATTACCCCAAACATCAGCTGTATACTCTCAACTATTACCCCAAACATCAGCTATATACGCTCAACCATTACCCCAAAAATATCAGCTATATATGCTCAACCATAACCCCAAACATCAGCTATATACACTCAACTATTACCCCAAACATCAGCTGTATACTCTCAACTATTACCCCAAACATCAGCTATATACGCTCAACCATTACCCCAAACATCAGCTATATACTCTCAACCATTACCCCAAAAATATCAGCTATATACGCTCAACCATTACCCCAAACATCAGCTATATACTCTCAACCATTACCCCAAAAATATCAGCTATATACTCTCAACCATTACCCCAAACATCAGCTATAAACGCTCAACCATTACCCCAAACATCAGCTATATACGCTCAACCATTACCCCAAACATCAGCTATATACTCTCAACCATTACCCCAAAAATATCAGCTATATACGCTCAACCATTACCCCAAACATCAGCTATATACGCTCAACCATTACCCCAAACATCAGCTATATACGCTCAACCATTACCCCAAACATCAGCTATATACACTCAACCATTACCCCAAACATCAGCTATATACTCTCAACCATTACCCCAAACACCAGCTATATACGCTCAACTATTACCCCAAACACCAGCTATATACGCTCAACCATTACCCCAAACATCAGCTATATACGCTCAACCATTACCCCAAACATCAGCTATATACGCTCAACCATTACCCCAAACATCAGCTATATACGCTCAACCATTACCCCAAACATCAGCTATATACTCTCAACCATTACCCCAAAAATATCAGCTATATACTCTCAACCATTACCCCAAACACCAGCTATATACGCTCAACTATTACCCCAAACATCAGCTATATACGCTCAACCATTACCCCAAACATCAGCTATATACGCTCAACCATTACCCCAAACATCAGCTATATACACTCAACCATTACCCCAAACATCAGCTATATACTCTCAACCATTACCCCAAAAATATCAGCTATATACTCTCAACCATTACCCCAAACATCAGCTATATACGCTCAACCATTACCCCAAACATCAGCTATATACGCTCAACCATTACCCCAAACATCAGCTATATACTCTCAACCATTACCCCAAAAATATCAGCTATATACGCTCAACCATTACCCCAAACATCAGCTATATACGCTCAACCATTACCCCAAACATCAGCTATATACGCTCAACTATTACCCCAAACATCAGCTATATACGTCACTTGGTTACACAGCTGAAAACTGTAATGTAAAGCCACAGATGCAACAATCACACTGATTCAAAACACACTGCTCTCTTTTAGAACTCAAGGGATTAATTCTTCAAGAGAAATGAATTTGTATTTTCAATGGGAGAATGAATGAATGAATGAATGAATGAATGATGTCAGATCCTCCAATAACAAACCAAGACGTTTCACCTGCTGTGGGATCAAATCAACATGAAGGAAACAACCCAAATCATTTAGTTTTGATCCACCTGAGCCACCTTAAGTCAACATCCAGAAGCCTTAAATAATTCAGGCAGACTGTACGTATGCGACCACGAAGCCACATTAAAAATACAGAATGTACACACAACCAAGCAGAACCGGGTTTCCTAAAGCTCCTATCAGGGACAATTTAAAGCTGAAGTGTATAAAAGCTAAATATAGTGTACTTTCCAACTATTTTTCCCACATCAATGTCTTTTAAAAATCATCAGTGGAAAAACAGCTGACCAGAAATATAAGCCATTATCAGCAGGAGCCATTTTACCAGATTCCTGCAGGGCTTTTTTTTCATATATTTGAGTAGATGAGAATAGATGAAAAGTGACATTGTGCTGACCTTTTGGTGCTGAACATGTTGGCAGCGTCTTCTCTCTCCTGCTCAGAGGCTTTGGGAGGTCGACTTTTGATGTTGACTTTTTAAAACCTGCAGGAGGCAGAAACAGGAGGGTTGGGAGGTGAAACAGGAAGCGACAACAGTGAGATTTTCAGCATCCAGTCATCTGATAAAACTCGACCACGCTGACCTCCGCGGCCTCCATTAACAACAAAAAGACGACGAGTCAAATGTTGGCTTTAATAATAATAATTTGTGTGGAATTAATTAGCTCAACTGGAGCGAGGAGGAATAATTAAAAAAACTATACATGTGAGCTGACTACAAATGGTTAAACCCCCAAACCCACCACACTGTATAATGGCTGAAGTTATCAGAGACTGTGGAGGAGGAGCTGGAGTAAAAGAAGATAGGGTTCAATAATTAATGCCGAGGTCTATGCAGGACTCACTTCTCACCCTGGCCGGCCAGTAATGAGATGAGTGGAGGGCCGGAGGGGGGAAGGAAAGGAAAGGGAAGGAGAAGGAGGTGATTAAAGCAACCAGCTCAACCCAATCCACCCTCCATCACTCAGACATACACACCATCTCATTTATAACACCTAGTGTGCGTCCTCTGCTACACACTGAATAAGCAGGTATAAAGGTTAACAGAGTAGTGCGACGCCGGAAACATTCAGGTGAAAATGGAAACCGTGGACGCACTCGCTTGTGGATGTGCAGATTGTTACATTAAGTGATCGCATCACAGTTACTAATCAATAAATCATGTCACTACTTTGCACATATCCGCATAACAGGAGGACAGAAAAACACTTCCTTTCAATTTAGCTCATTTTATCCCCATCAATTTAAATCAAAGGTTGATTGTTATTTCAGATTAAACACACACTTGTTTTGTTGATTTTAATTGTCCCTATAAAGTCAGAAAACGGTGTAAAATGTCTGCTATAACTAGCTGTTTTTTGTCCTAAATTAAAGATATTCCATGGAAAATATATAAAATAATAATATGAAGAAAAGTCTGGCAATTTTGCTGAGTAATTTCTCCACTCAGGTCCTCTATAGATTGAAAGGAAATGACCAAAAGATGTGTGACGTTTTATGTTGAGCTAAAAAAAAAAACAAAACACTGAAGGCTTTTTACTTCCTGCCAAATAAAGAACCCCTAAATCAGTTGAGGCGTCTTTAGAAATACGAACATTACTGAGAATTTGTTGATCTAAAGGAACCAGAATGAGACGGTGAAGAAGAGAGAAGACTTTTACTGTGAAGGGCTGTTTGGACTGATGTTCACTACTTCCTGTCAGCTTTGTGACGTCAATGAGCAGAAAAGAGAGATCTGCTGTCTGTCCTCCTTTTATTACAATAAGGAGCTTTACTTTGAAATGATCTGGTGTCTGTTCTTTTATTACAATAATGAGCTTTACTTTGAAATGATCTGGCGTCTGTCCTCCTTTTATTACAATAAGGAGCTTTACTTTGAAATTATCTGGCGTCTGTCCTCCTTTTATTACAATAAGGAGCTTTACTTTGAAATGATCTGGCGTCTGTCCTCCTTTTATTACAATAAGGAGCTTTACTTTGAAATGATCTGGCGTCTGTCCTCCTTTTATTACAATAAGGAGCTTTACTTTGAAATGATCTGGTGTCTGTCCTCCTATTATTACAATAAGGAGCTTTACTTTGAAATGATCTGGTGTCTGTCCTCCTTTTATTACAATAAGGAGCTTTACTTTGAAATGATCTGGTGTCTGTCCTCCTTTTATTACAATAAGGAGCTTTACTTTGAAATGATCTGGTGTCTGTCCTCCTTTTATTACAATAAGGAGCTTTACTTTGAAATGATCTGGTGTCTGTCCTTCTTTTATTACAATAAGGAGCTTTACTTTGAAATTATCTGATGTCTGTCCTCCTTTTATTACAATAAGGAGCTTTACTTTGAAATTATCTGATGTCTGTCCTCCTTTTATTACAATAAGGAGCTTTACTTTGAAATTATCTGCTGTCTGTCCTCCTTTTATTACAATAAGGAGCTTTACTTTGAAATGATCAGGTGTCTGTTCTTTTATTACAATAAGGAGCTTTACTTTGAAATTATCTGGCATCTGTCCTCCTTTTATTACAATAAGGAGCTTTACTTTGAAATTACCTGGTGTCTCTCCTCCTTTTATTACAATAAGGAGCTTTACTTTGAAATTATCTGGTGTCTGTTCTTTTATTACAATAAGGAGCTTTACTTTGAAATTATCTGCTGTCTGTCCTCCTTTTATTACAATAAGGAGCTTTACTTTGAAGTGATCAGGTGTCTGTTCTTTTATTACAATAAGGAGCTTTACTTTGAAATTATCTGGCATCTGTCCTCCTTTTATTACAATAAGGAGCTTTACTTTGAAATTACCTGGTGTCTCTTCTCCTTTTATAACAATAAGGAGCTTTACTTTGAAATTATCTGGTGTCTGTTCTTTTATTACAATAAGGAGCTTTACTTTGAAATGATCTGGTGTCTGTTCTTTTATTACAATAATGAGCTTTACTTTGAAATGATCTGGCGTCTGTCCTCCTTTTATTACAATAAGGAGCTTTACTTTGAAATGATCTGGTGTCTGTTATTTTATTACAATAATGAGCTTTACTTTGAAATTACCTGGTGTCTGTCCTACTTTTATTACAATAAGGAGCTTTACTTTGAAATTACCTGGTGTCTGTCCTCCTTTTATTACTTTGAAACTATCTGAAGCTTTAAATAATCTGGTATCTCAGGTGATGTAACAGAGTGATCCAACACTAATAGAATTTACTAAATTACTTTCTGCAGAGAGTAATTTATCACAGTAATCCATTACTTCATTAATGAGTAATAAGTGACCTCCTACCTTCTATGTTAAACAGCACACACAAACATGTATTAAAGAAAAGTTATTTCTTTGTCGGACAGAAAACGGTTTTGAATGCAGCCTCCAGATCAGATTAGTTGTCCTGACACTGCATTACTGTCAAGGTATGACGTGTGTTTGATAATGAAATTAGCTGGATTAAGGATTAAAGCGGTGTCGCTGTTAGAAGCCAGACTGACCTCAGATAAGGTGAGAGCTGCTGTCAACAGTTTCATTCTGTACATGTGATCGAACTGAAAGTCTGCAGCCGCCAATGCAAGAAAAACAGAAAACCAAGGGTCCTTCCCACAGCGACCAGGGTTCAAATCCCACATATATCTGTTAAATAAAGGGGAAAACACCAGAAATCTTTAGAGATAATAGAAAACCTTTACTATGTTATTCCAAGATGGCTACGCATACTGCTAGCTTTGCAGTTCCACCAAAAAATTAGCTTTAACATGCTAATGTTTAGCAGCAGCTGATGGGAATGATATTCAGTCACAGCTATTTGGTCATAAGTTGGACTGAAATGAAATATTTGACCTACGCTGAACAGCCTGGAAAAGCACCTGAAAATGACAAAATGTCCAAAACAGGAAGCTAGCATCACCCTGGGTCCCTCCACAAAAACAGGATTTTCCCATCCAGTTTTCAATTATTGCATAAAATACGTGCTAAAAAGCTAACTGCTGCTAACAACACATTTCCTACCATAGGTTAGCTTACTTTACTAGTTCAGCCCACAGTCCAACACCATAAACAGCCTTTTCTGCTTCCTGGAATGAATGAGTGAATAAAAACTGCAGTGAAATTATGCAAACAGGAAGGCGTAAAGTGATAAAAACACCACAGTTAAAGTCTACACAACAGACTGGAAACTTTAAAGCACTACATCACATTTAAACAGCTTCTGTTTTTCTACATCGGCCACATTTCATACCATTATGGCAGCAGGAGGACGTTAATGAGATGACGAATACGTGGCCATAAAGGGCTGCAGGTGCACGCACACCGACAGCCAATTATTGTAAAATATTTCATTTCATTAAAGCCAACTGTTTATCTAATCTGAGGGGGGATTCAGAGCCCAGGGAGTACAGAGAGAGATAATTTCAAAGAGTCACATAATTTCCTTTTTCCCCGTTGCTGTTAAAATGTGACTCGTCCTCCCATTCGTCACGCCGTTCCAGGGCTTTAAAATGATTACACAGAGCGCTTTACCAAGCAGCTCTTTCCTCACAAGGATAAAAAACACTCCGCCGAGCTTTCAAGGGTCCAAACTGAACCAAGACAAACACCGAAAACACATTTAGACACTGTTTGGGATTATAGGAGGCCTGCTTCACCTGCCTGCAGGCTAAAAGAGAGCAGGAAGCGTTTATTATTTAGGAAGTGTATAGAAAATAAAACTGTGTCAACAAAGAGGAGGAAGGAGGGGAAGCAGAAAATGTGAATTTAAAATGTCATTTTAAATCCTGTGATGTTGCATTTTGTGAAGCCAGCGTTCAGGTTGTGTTTGTGCACAAAGGCAGAATAAATAAAGGTTGGTTCGACCTTGTCACGACGAGGAGACACAAGCCAACAGGAGTTTTGAATAAACTGGAATAAGAGCAGCAGATAATAATACAAATAACAGAGCAGCGCAACGAGAGCCGGGCATTCATTTGCAGGTATTTGCGTGATTCAGATTTGTGTGCAAATCTAAATATGTGACAAAGTATTAAAAAAAAATCCACTGTCTAATGTGTTCATATTGGCTCTTTATTTGCTCAGGCTGCAGGTAATAAAACTCACTTTAGCCTGAACAAATAAAGCGCTGAGCTTCGATCCCAAATATCAAAGTTCACATTTATTATAGCCACGAGAAAAAGACCACTAGGGGAGGGAAAAATATTGATATGGCAATATCAACATATTGACATGGCAATATATTGTGATGCTTTTTCTTCAGACATACAGTAATATTAATTTTTAATTACTTAATATTGATTTTTCTTCCTGCAAAAAAGTCATGTTTTGGGCCGATTCTGCACGTTGAAATAAAAAATTTAAATTAAAGAAAAAAAAGGAAATTTGAAAGTTCGACAGCCCTAACATATATATATATGTATGTGTATATGTGCGCATATAAATAAATATATACACATACATGTGCAACTTGTATTTTAAGCTGCATTTTAAATTTCTCAGTGATCTATGTAGAGTATCACATTATCGCAATACGTATCGTATCGTGAGGTCCATGCCAGTACCCACCCCTTATTTTATCACATCAGTGATAAAACACTAAAAATACGGCTCCAGTTATATTATATAATGTATATTTTGCAGGCCAGACTGTGGCAAAAATCAAAATTCTCTGAAATGTTTATATGCATGGTTAGTTTCTGTGTTTTTCTGCACCAGAGGAGTTGCTGGTTCCTGGTCTACTTCTACGTCCACAGCTAAAGGACGTCGTTGGGGGATGAGCTTCATTAAGCCGCCTTGTGTTTCAGCTTAATTGTGAGTATGCGTGCAGATCGTCCTGACAAACACCATCAGCATCCAGGCATGTGATGGATGGAGGCGAATCCCTCAACCAGGCTGGACGGCAGGTATCGCCGCCTCTCTTCTGCTGATGGTGATGTGTTCGTTCTGACATACTTTAAGTTCAGGGCTGGCAGAGCGACGACACATCAGGCCAGATGCTACGCCAGCCTCTCACTGCCAGCTGTTTGAGGTGCTAACTTAAATTCTCGCTGGGTTTATGAATGACGAGAGGAGAGGGTAAATAAAGACGTCAGCTGCTGCCGCTTCCTGGATGAAATCCAGAGTGCGAGCAGGAGCAGTGGAGTATTGATCAGAGGCAGGATTAGCAGCTAAATCAGTAAGAGCCGAGAAGAAGTGCAGAGGAAGGAAAACACGACAACAGCAGCTGGTTTTAAAAGCAAAAGCATGGCGCTTTTCATTCCTCAGAAACACTGAGGAAGAGCTAACAGTGCAGGCAATACCTCTTTTTTTTGTCGGGATCAATTTCTATATTGACAGTATTGATACTCTGCCTGAAGGGTTAGCAGAAAATGTGAAGAGAAACTCCCAGTATTTGAGGAGCGTTAAGGTCCTCTATAGTCCAGGAGCTGCAGTGGCATTTCAATCAGGCCCGGCTCGCTGCAGTGATATGACTCATCTTCCCCTGTGGTCGGCCCATTGTTGCTGTCTGCACCTCGCCATTGTTTACTCCTTTCTCCCCAATTCATTTCAAACAACGCTCGGTCAATTACCGGGCAACCAATAAGCACTCTTCTGACGCTCATATTTGCGTTGTGATGGATCAGCTCAGTGTCTCAATGTGCTTGAGGTCAGGTTGCGTCACTGAGGAGTGTTTCTTCTGCAAATACAACAAAAAATGACGCACATTTTGGCCACTTCTCCGCTGAAACGTTTAATGGATTCAAGTTGTTTGAGCTGTCCAAACATAGCGTTGCCTTAGCTGACCCTCTGCTAAAAACAGCCTGAAAATCAATAATTGCCTTGCTAGTTATTGCACTGATCTAGACAAAAAAGTTAGAAACTAAATATAAAAGTAAGATAGTAACTTCCTCAAATTACCATTTCCACTAAACACAATATGACTTCATGTCAGCTCACTTCATTTAATATTAAAATTTGAACCCAGACTCATAATGAATTAAAATATAAGATAACAAGGTAAAAAAGCTCCCTGTGGCTCTAATGTTGAATTATAGATATTATAGGATATGATGGTGAGATGGAATCAAGTACAACAGCTACATTCAGTCTGTAGGTGCATTTGAATTATCATAGTTATTTTTAATTACAGTCAGAAAGTTGAGCAGCAGTTAAAGGAAGCCGCTGATAAATAAACTCAATGTGATTTTCCAAAGTAAAAGTCAAGAGGCGCAGAAAGTATTTACTGTCTTAATCAACGGACAGATATTTCTGCAGTTATTATTACTGGTTTAGTCCTTATATATATTTTATTCTTCTTTTCTACTCTATGTGAGTACTTTGAAATTACCTGGCATCTGTCCCCCTTTTATTGCGAAAAGGAGCTTTACTTTGAAATTACATACCATCTGCCCTCCGTTTTTACATTAAGGAGCTTTACTTTGAAATTATATACCATCTGCCCTCCTTTTTTACATTAAGGAGCTTTACTTTGAAATTATATACCATCTGCCCTCCTTTTTTACATTAAGGAGCTTTACTTTGAAATTATATACCGTCTGCCCTCCTTTTTTACATTAAGGAGCTTTACTTTGAAATTACATACCGTCTGCCCTCCGTTTTTACATTAAGGAGCTTTACTTTGAAATTATATACCATCTGCCCTCCTTTTTTACATTAAGGAGCTTTACTTTGAAATTATATACCGTCTGCCCTCCTTTTTTACATTAAGGAGCTTTACTTTGAAATTACATACCGTCTGCCCTCCGTTTTTACATTAAGGAGCTTTACTTTGAAATTATATACCATCTGCCCTCCTTTTTTACATTAAGGAGCTTTACTTTGAAATTATATACCATCTGTCCTCCTTTTTTACATTAAGGAGCTTTACTTTGAAATTATATACCATCTGCCCTCCTTTTTTACATTAAGGAGCTTTACTTTGAAATTAGCTGGCGATTAGATTGAGTTAGATTAACACTGGATCAGTAGATCTCAACAATTAATCAATTAGTCGTCAACTGTTAATATTAATCTGCAACTATTTTGATAATCGATTAATCGGTTGCAGCTTCTTAAACGTGAATATTTTCTAATTTCTTCTGAATATCTCTGATGTCGGACGCCGTCTTGTGCTTTTCGGAAACACCAATCCACTCAACAACTAAACAATTTATTGATTGACAGATTAGCGAACAATGGAAGTATGTTGCAGCCCTGGAAAGCGAGAGAATCCTAGAAAGTCCTCGATGTGAATCTGCTGCTCATGAAATGCGTCGTACTGTAGCTTCGTTAGAGGAGGCGCAGCCAACAGAAAAGGGTCGAAGGATAAAGATGAAAAGATGTCGACACGACGGCCGACAAACAAAGTCTTTCCTCGCTCGGAGGGAACTGTTTCCATCTCTTCTCTTTCATGGTATAACAGCGTCCCAGCAGGGAACGATGCCAAGAAGACTCAAAATAAACTTCCTGTGTTGATCTATTTCTGTCGGCGAGTGTTCCTGAGGTTTCTGTGAGCGCTGAGGCTGCACACGACGGGGAGAAGAACCTCAGCTTTGCAGCAGAGTCGCTCATGGCAAGGTACGTACAGGAGCGGGAACGCTGTCAGTTTGAGTTAAAGGCAGCCGCTCGGCCGGTCGCTTTCTGCTGAGTCACTTCCCTGAGCGACGGCGGGCTGACAGAGACAAACGCCCGTGGAGTATCAGTCAAAAAGACGACCCCGTCGCCTCGCTCTGATTCAATTAGCCGTCCAAAAAGTGGAACCAAAGGCAACGCCGGCGCCGCTTAAGTGACGTGGGCCCAAATCAGATTTCAGTTTGCTGACAGCGTCGTCGTCGTCTCTTCTAGTTAACAGTTTTTTTGTGTCATCTGGCTGTCACTTTATCAGAACACGTCCTTAATTTACTCCGGCGGTTTTGGGACATTGGAAGTAAAATTAGCAGATTTAAAGCAGAAAAAATATGAATCTATAATATTATTACAGCAGTTTATATAAAACTGCCATTGCAGAAAAAATAATAATGCATCAAAATCAATGTTGCTGCTAATCATTGACCCATCTCCAGCCATGATAATAATGATAAACAAATCCTCCTTGAATTGTTTTTATGGAAATTATTTGAGTATTTGTGCATTTTTTTGCAAAGCGTTGTCTAAGCAAACTGGTATTTAAAGGGTTAAAATCCCCCAAAATATGACTATTTGATAGTTGATTAAAAGGATGGACTCATTTAAAGTCAAAAAAAAATTGATATATGACATTTTTTATAGTGGTTTATAGAAAACAGATATTTTTGTCTCTAGGGACAAATGAGTAAGTTTTTTAAAGGAACTCTTAAGGGTTAATCACTTTTTGAAACGCTGAACACTTCATCCTGTCGTTGAATCAGCGTTAAACGTTAAACGGCGCCTCGATGCATCGCAGACTAAGTGGACTGGCTGGTTTGTGTTGTTCTGCTCCAGAAGGACATGGGGGGTCACCAGGCTGGTTCCTGTGGCTTAGCCTGGCAAATCCTCTGTAATCCTCCACCCAGTCCCACGGCGCTGTTTACTGCATGTAGGTGAAGCCACCATGTCAGCCACATCCTCCACCAGCTCCCTGTTCTCTCTTTAAGAAGACCTAATTGTCTTTGGAGATTAGCGTCATTAGACGGTGGGATAACGGGGCCAGACGGGAAGAGATGGAGGGGTGAGAAAACGAATCATTTAAACCTGAACGAGGCTGCAAAGAAGTGGAGCTTTCTCTGTGACTTCAAACCAACGCTTGGCCACCTCTGAGTCATCCCCAGCTAAGATCACCGAGCTGAATCAAAGCATCGTCATGTCTGGGATTTGTAAACAAGGTCTGGAGCTGGTTCGTCATGAACGGAGTGTTTCTGGGAAGATTTGAAGTTCATTTGCAGCAGAAAGGCCACAAATCAGTGCGTCACTGCTGGTCGTTATCTCATTAAATCCTCGCTATCGTTCCAAAAATCTAAACATCACCAACAAGTTCAGTCTCTGCTGAGCTAAAATAAAACTGAACAAACTCCTTCGTCTCGCTGGTTAACTGCCGCCACTGGACTGAAGTTAAAAACATGGTTAAAAATGTTCATTTCAGGCAGATTTACTCTGTTAATCCATCGACAGGACATTAATTGCAAAGTTATTTTTACAACTGATCAGTTGATTAAGTGAATGGAGTTGTGAGGATATTTAAAACCGAGACAGAAGGACGAAGGATGAATCAAAACCAGCAGGACCAGGAAGAAGTTCATCATAAAGTTCATCCTTAAAGGTGAGCAGGTATTTCAAAATAAAATACTGAAATTAGAGCTGAAGTTGTTCAGTTGTTAGCTGAAAAGTCAGATATAGCTATTTATATTTACTTTCACTTCTCTCTTCTTATTATTATGGGATGTATGAGTGTTTATATCCCATTTTGCCAGCCTGTGCTGCATCAGTTCCCACTTGAAGGAGGTTATTAAAGACAATGTGAGTCTAATATCTGATAAAACGAATGAAATCGATTTGATAAAGACGCACTTGGCATCAAAAATCTTGTGCTTCTCGTAAAGTTTTAAATTAGATCTGTGGACCTCTCCTCCTACAACAACACTCCCAAACCTTTCTTTGGCACTTTAGTCCAATATTTTACAGACTAAACTGCTAAACTACAGTGCAAATAACTGTTGCTCTAAGTGTAGATAAAGTATTTGCAATTAAAAGATAAAACAATGAAATTAGCAGAACCAAGACTAAGATTAAGACCGGTTCCGGTCCAGTCAAGACCAAAAATAACAACAGCTCCATGCCTCTGTTTACCAAAACAAACAAACAACAGACCAAAAATGAACATAAACAGAGCTGTTAAACAGACTACTGAGGAAAAATGATGTGTTGATATAACAGAGAGAATAAGTATAAAACATTTACAGACATGAACACTGCCTCAGGTGATGATAGTATAAAGGAGACAAGGTGTAATCAATGTTTGTGTGGTGTGATAACAGACCATAACAGTCCCTTTCCAAAGCTGATACAGTGACAGAGTAGATAAGACGTTCAACTGACCCAAAAACCAGCAGCCTGGAAGACCAAGACTTTAAAAGCATCGACCTTGAACATCTCACCGACCTTCAACAAACTCCAGAGAGCATCATCAGAGCCCAGAGTGTCTCTGAACCCTGACTCCTTTCATTAGGATGTATAATACTGTAGGAGATAAAGACACCCGGAGGCTCCCTGTGCACCTTATGGGGCTATACCTCTCTACATTATGTAATGTGGTAATGGGCTTAGCTACATGCTACCCTGCATGATGACTCACTTCATTAAGTCTGCCTCCCTCTGAGCTTTCCAGAAGCTGAGTGAACTTTCCACTGAGCCACATTAACACTCACAGCACAGCAAACTCCCTAAAAAACACACCAGGAAGCCTTATTTACACACACAATTCAATTATCCAGATTCATCATGAGTCTGTTTGTGTTTTGTTTCCAAAATATTACATAAAATCTATTTTTACTGTCCTCCTCCTGCAGGGAGTCCTCTGCCTACTTTTAGAGAGATGTTTACCCAGGGTAAAACATGCACATATAGACATAAACAGACAGATAAGCTGCTTCGTGACAGCAGTAGAAACACAAATAAAAGACACAAATCGCACCTGCATGTCACCTGTGTGGCTGCACGGAAACACAACACTTTGCAAACATTAAAGCTTTATAAGGAAACGACTTATCCGGCTGCATCAGAATGTGAGGCAGCTCGCTGCTGTGCGCTTTTATTTCTCTTTAGGAAATAAGCAGGGGCGCACCGCTACTTACTCTCAGGGGCGCATGACGCGTCAGATGGCCGCTCGGACTCTCGGTTCAGGTTCGGCTCTTCAGCAGGGACGCTCCATCGCAGCAGGGATGTACACACAAGCAGACATGCGGAGTCATTTGACCTTCTCCCAGTAGAAAGTACCATCTGTGAGGAGCAGGAGGGGGGGAGCGGACCGCACCAAGCCGGCGTCCCGGCCAGGAGAAAGGGGGAGGAGAGAGAGCTGCCAGCCGGGGAGGCTGTGCAGGAATGATGATGATACAGCAGCTGCACTGATGGATGGATTTCACTTTCACTGTTTGAGTCTGTGCCTATTTTTATTATATTTCATAATAATTAATACATGATTCATAGACTGCGTCATGTATTTAATTTAATTTAACATCACTGTCATTGCCATTTTTTCAAACTAGATTGCACAGAAGTTTTGGAATTTTTTTATGTCTATTAAGTCACATCCAGATACAAATAGGCCTAGTAAAAATACATTTTATTTATCTAATAACTGTG
Organism: Synanceia verrucosa; assembly: GCA_029721515.1. Taxonomy (NCBI): domain Eukaryota; kingdom Metazoa; phylum Chordata; class Actinopteri; order Perciformes; family Synanceiidae; genus Synanceia; species Synanceia verrucosa. Next base: position 25,263,169 of record CM056557.1, read on the forward strand.
TTTAATTAACTTTTCATTCGCAATGAAAAATATATAATTATAAATAAATATTTAATTTTTATGCATATTATAAATATGTATCTTTACTTATTATTTTATTGTTGTTGTTTATTGTTTCTTTATTACTATAACTTGTTTTATGCTGCTGTGGCAGGTGAATTTTCCCTGATGTCGGATGAATAAAACTATGTTCAAAAACCAATACATTTAATAGTGCGAACTTTAAATATAATTTGATTATTGCTGTTTAATTCTTTTGTCTTACTTTTCTTTATGCTGCTGTAGCAAGTGATTTTCCCTCCAATGGGAGAACAATAAATAATATCCTATTCTATATATATTCAGTTCATTATCGTACCTTCCAGTGTCAGGTGTTTACCACCGCTACTCTAATTTTTTAAAATGACTGATTGCCAAATAGTTTTAATATTTCTGTAATAGTTAATCCACCAGTATGTACAGTATGTATAATTATTGTTGTTATCCAGGAATTTTAAAATTTACTGTTTTACAAAACATCAGAAAAAAAAAATCAAAGCATTATTTAGATGTTAAATTTTTCAGTTATTTCCTGTCATTCCTGAACAGAAAAACGTGTTTTAGTGGCTGTTTGTTATTCTGGATTCATTTCTGACTTCTCAGTGAATTCTGGATCAAATTTGGGTCTAAAAAGGTGAATTCAGTTTGAATTCCTCACTCCTGTTCAAATGGTGAAGTGTAGTGAACTCACTGAGGAAGAAAGAATCCAGTTAAAGTGAAGGCGATGATGCTGGAGGATCTCTGAAACAAACAGGACCGGTGGTCTAATAAATTTGTTAAACACTGGATAATTATGTGGAAGTAGTGGGTGGAAATAGAGTCAAATAGCAGCTATTTAATAAGCAATTCACTCTCACCCCCTGCTGTTTCTCCCATTAAAGGAACTTTTAATTTCATGCTGAAATGCCAACAATGTAATGTAATATTCACTCCATCTGAAGGGTTCAGACAAGCATAAAATTGGTATCTCGATTTTATTGAAGCTATATGTGACCAGGAAACCTCCTCTTGTACAACAAACTTATGTTTAGACAACAGCTACTTAATTAGGATTATGCAACAAATTGCTTTATTAGGTTCAGGAAAAGATATAGTTCGTAAAATTAAGGCAACAAGACCACTTATGTTTAGACAACAGAGCTACTTAGTTAGGATTAGGAAACAAACTGCTTTGTTAGGTTTAGGAAAGATATTCTTAGTAGCGTTAAGGCAACAAAACCACTTATGCTTAGACAGCAGAACTACTTAGTGAAGTTTAAATGAAAAATGAAAAACTAAATATAGAGCTACATTGATTAGCATTAGCATTAGCATTAGCGTATGTCAATTTGTACCATTTATCATCCCCATGACTGTTGATCACTGTCATTAAGTCCTGTAATTTAATTTAAAAAAAGATGCTTCACAAACTGGTCCATTCAGATGCAGAAATAAATGACACTATTTGTGCTAAAAAAAAGTGTGTGAAGAATTATAAAGCACAGTTCTTTCCACTGACTTTGGCCTTTTGGCACACATTGTATGTACAGTATATTAATGTATTGTGATGGTGTAGCAGGTAAAAGGACATTATTAACTCACTCTAAAGCACCCAATGAGAGCAAATCCCTGCAGGAATTTAATGTGACAACAGTGGATATAAAAGGTTGCCACTGTCACTCACATACATCCCCACAGAATACTAATAGAATATTCTCGCAATAGGTGATAAATTAAAAAGCAGAAGGGGGGTGTCTATTTAGTCATATGAGCGACTCAGACTGACACATTCTGACTGAATTAGAAGCTAAATGTCAGAATATCCAGGTGACCAAATGACATGCTATCAGCTCACAGGAAGAATATGAACTATTACAACTGGATTAAAAAATCATCCTTCAGTGAATTAATGTCACTACAATCAGTGCACAGCCGTGTCCGTAGAAGAGTATAGAGTATAGAAATAAAAGCCCTGGCAGTGGTGAATTAAACACCTTGCTTACATTCAGTGTGTGGCCTTGTGAGAACACAGCCTCATATAAACCAACGCTTCCTTTCCAAGGCTTCGCTATCAAGCGCTATGAAGTTGTTGTTGTGGGTGTAGAGGAGAAAATACAGATATACAAATTCAGGACTACGGGTTCGAGAAAATAATCCACATCAACACGTGTTGAAAACCATTTGAAATGTTGCCGGTCATTTGTATTTCAACATATTTTCAAACAACAGTTTAAATGACTTGATTTCCTGCAAACCTCCAGAGTTTATGAAGGAAGGCCAGCTGTAGTAAAAATATATCAGATCAATATGAGGTTCAATGAGCCCTTGAATGTCAGACAGCAAGCAAAACTAGTTAGTTTAAGCAACCAAACTACTCAGGATTAGGCAGCCAAACCACTTAGTTAGGTCTAGGAAACAGGAACAAAATTATTTAGCTGTGATTAGGCTACAAAACTACGTCAATTTAGGAAAAGATTGAATTGGCTAAGTTTAGGCAACAAAAGTGCTTAGTTAGTTTGGGCAACAAAAATACTACTGAGGTTTAGAAAAAAATCATTCAGATTCATTAGATTTAGACAGCAAAACGATTTAATTAGTTTTTGGCAGCAAAACCACTTAATTGGGTTTATACAATAAAACTACTAAGGATTATGCAACTCAACAACTTTGTTAGGTCTAGGAAACAAAACTACATTGTTAGGTTGAAGGGACAAAACTAGTTAGTGATTAGGTTACAAACCTACATAGGTTTAGGAAAAGAATCAATTGGTTCAGTTCAGGCAACAAAAATGCTTAGTTAGGTTTGGGCAACAAAAAACTACCAAGATTTAGAAAAAATTAGGTTAAGTTCATTAGGTTAAGGTAACAAACGGTTTAATTAATTAGCAAAAATACTTGGGTTTATATAACAAAACTATAACTAACTTTGGTTAAGGAAGAGAAAAACTAGTTCAATAAAACTATTAAGTTAACAAAACCACTTAGGTTTAGGAATCAATTTGGTTAGGTTTAGTATGGGTAATAAAACTACTCAGGTTTGGAAAAAAACATGACTTTGCTGTGTTTAGGCAGCAAAACCACTTAATTAAGTTTAAGTAACAACTCTACTTAGCTAGGATTAGGAACAGATATTGTCATATTATAACTGTTAGGTGACAAATAGATCAGTTTTGACTGAAACACTCTGAGCTCCTCGTGCTGCTTTAGGTCTTCTTGATACTTCCTGGTTCATAATTGCACGGACTACATAAGAATTGATTCTGTGGGACGTATAAGAATTACGTGAAGGTAAAGCTGTTAACAGTGAAAGAGAACAGGCTGTGCATCGTTGCCCTGTATGTCTTGTTTTTGTGTCAAGCCGGTGATATACAGTCATGTCAGGCAGATGAGGCCTGAGGCCAAACATAGACCTCCCCTCTCTCTCTGTCTCTCTCTGTCTCTCGACCACATCGACAACACCAGGACTCCCTGCCAACTGAGCTGGAAACTGCATTTCTCAAGTATAAATGAAGACTTGTTACTGTATTGATTGATGGTGCACTTCAGCAGCGAGGGGGCTGAAATCGATGAGTGCCACATGGAGTCTGAAGACAGAGGGCTGAAGACCGATGGCTGCGATGCCTACCCTCCTGAACACCCCAGAGCTCGCTCATAAATAAATGAGGGAGACAGTGCATTTCCTGAGAAATAGCTCGCTCTGGGTCTCCATATACCTTTTCACACTGAATCATCCGCAGAATGGAAACAAAACGCTCATTAAGATATCAGATATTATTCATTCCACAAGTACACGTCCTGTTCCTCGTAGCACAGAGAATCCATTCGTCAGAAATTACTTAAAGAGGCACTTCATGGCAGCAATAACAGTTAGTATGTGGATGCAGGATTATTCTCACACCCATCATTAAACTGTAAACAGGCTTACACAAATTAATTCATACTTACTGAGAGCCAGTAAGTATGAATTTCTCTTCTGGGTAATAAACTTTGTGAGGTGTTGCCGGTCATAGTAACATTTCAACATGTTCTCATGCAATGGTTTGGATGATTTCTTACAGACAATTATTCCACATATTTTTGTGCTTTAGTTAGGTTTAAGCAACATGACTAAACAATGCTTAGTTAGGTTTAGGTAACATTACTAATTATACTATATTTAATTAGGTACTACATAGTTAGGTTTAGGCAACAGTACTAATTATATGATACTTAGTTAGGTTTAGGTAACATGACTAATTATACTATATTTAATTAGGTACTACATAGTTAGGTTTAGGCAACAGTACTAATTTTATGATACTTAGTTAGGTTTAGGTAACATGACTAATTATACTATATTTAATTAGGTACTACATAGTTAGGTTTAGGCAACAGTGCTAATTATATGATACTTAGTTAGGTTTAGGTAACATGACTAATTATACTATATTTAATTAGGTACTACATAGTTAGGTTTAGGCAACAGTACTAATTATATGATACTTAGTTAGGTTTAGGTAACATGACTAATTATACTATATTTAGTTAGGGACGGCTAAGTTAGGTTTAGGCAACATGATTAATTATACTATATTTAGTTAGGCATAGTTAGGTTTCGGCAACATGACTAATTATACTATATTTAGTTAGCCACTATATAGTTAGGTTTAGGCAACATGACTAGTTAAGTTGAGGACTACTCAAAGTCAACAACTATTTTGGTAATTCCAAAAAAAACACTTATGTTTAGACAACAGAAACATTTAAGCTGGGTTGGTTTAAGGCAACAAAGCCACATGCTAAGGCAACACAAAGACTTTGTTAGGTTTAGTAAAAGATTGATTTCATTAGATTTAGGCAACAACACTACTGAGTCAGGTTTGGGCAACAAAATGAAACTATGATTTAATAATTTTTCATTTGCATTTTACAGATTCAACATTTAAGAGTTGAAATAGCTTCAGCTTGTTTTGTGGAATTTGGTTAAGAGTCTTTGCAGCCATGTTGTCAGCAGTTCGTTGACGCTGCTGTTATTCCTTTCTACCAAGGACACTGCCAGGAATTCTCAATATCTCCAACTTGGCATTAGAAGTCGGAGGTTGACATGACATGGATGGTTTTTGCCTCAATCCACTGCTGGTAATTATAGTATGGTGGCATCAGCAGGTATAACGTTGCATGCCCCCTTCTAATTTAGCGTGTTAACATGCCGATGTTTCTAATTAGTGCTGAACACAAGGCACAGCTGATGCTGATGGGAATGTGTTTTGTCATGAACCAAGGACAAATGCAAAGATGAAAAGATACTTCCATTCATCCTGGGGGGAACATGAGGATCTGTACTTTCTATTTTTTCAATTGACTTAACCAGTGGATCCTCTAAACATCTGCACAAAAGTTCATCCAGTAGTCGGTGAGGTGTTTCAGTGTGGACCACAGCTGTGCACTGATGCTTCTGTTTAACATGGTGTGCCGGATCGTCACACCAGCGTTCAGTCAGGCAGATTTAATAAAGGCAAGCCAACATATTGTGAGATATGAACGCCCCGGCAGAATTTTAGCGATGGCCTTCAGCGATACGGATATCCCGGTGCGGATATCCTCACCCAGTTAACCTGCGCTGTGCGACAAAACAGATAAGACAAACAGGAAATGGCTTTTTTATCCGCCTGCAATTCTATCTCAATTACCGTTTGATTTTCATGTGGGTGCTGTTAAAGTCTCTCTCGCATATGATTCAGCGTGATGTGATTTATTTGAGGGGCTTCATATCAGCTGGGAAGGAGCTGAAACATCCAGGGGAAGCAGAGGCATGTGAGAATAAAATAAAAAATAATAGGTTATTATGTGCACTCTGTACTCCATCCTTACACTTCCTGTCCAATCCCATATCTGCTGCATGGCGAAGGTGGCCTGTAACTGAGGGTGAAGTGCTGAATGTCATCGCTGAAGGGGATGAGGAAGAAGCAACACCTACAAAAATGGCTGCTGCCTCCAGACACAAATGGCAAAATCATGGTGTCAAGGTGACCCGGCGCCGGCGTGAAGATGATCCATGTGGCTTGAGGGTACATCTTGTTTATGAGCAACATCTAATTAGAATAGCAGAGGTACGAAGCAATAAAAAGCACTTCTTTTCCTGTTCTAGCGGTAGCATCGTGATGATCCCAAACAAACTACAATCATGTTTTTAATAACAGCCTCACAGAGCTGGATGTGCAGGGAATATTATAGCAGTATTCAGGGATTACACTGATACACAAAGATGATTTTAATAACACCTCTGATTATAGAAAGGTCACTGTAAACACGACAGGACAGCAAATGCAAATCCCTACTGAAGGAATATTACTACAGATGTTTTCCCATCAGAATTTGTCATTTCAGAAAGAAAGCAATCATGTGGAGCGTCGCTGGGCTGCATCTGACGGTCTAAGGGTTCAATCACTGCTGGATTTTGGGGGTTTGAGTTAGAGCTTTGTCAACAATCAGAGCTGGGTAAAGCCCTGATAATCCACGCCACAAATACCAACCCTTTAGCCTGGCAGTCAAGGACATCATGCATCATCATCTGTTACTGTGGCGAATCTTGTTATTGAGTCCAGATCTTTGATTTCCCAGAGGAGAATGGCGGGAAAAAGTCCTGCGTGTTTTGCTCAGACTGACAGGCTGCAACACAAGGTCAAAGGTCGAGTGACTGGCTTTCAGCATGCTTTTACAGTTGTCTCATTAGACCATCGTCCTCTCAGTCCTAATTATGTGGAGCTGGAACAGAAGCAAAGAAGGCCCTTCGTCATTAGCTTTAATCAACCCTGGGTACCCTGAAACCAACGAACACACAAACGGCCCGACAGCGAGTCAATACCTGACATTCATCATTTCGGTCCAGCCGGGCCTTTTAATTACTGCAATGAATTCCCTACATGGCTCCAGTCACCTGCTATTTAAACAGGTTTATTGTTGAGGTTTCGCTCCGTCTAGACACCGTTTCATGGATAAATAGTCTTTGTTCTCTCGCTGGCGAATATGAAATGAAACACAGCGACTGGATCGTGAGTGAGAACAAAAAGGCGTCCCTTTCTGATTGTGTTGTTGCCGAAAAGTTGAATTTTTTTTCCCCATTAAGCTCTATTATCTGATGCGTCCCCCCGGTGTGTGAAATGTGCAGGATGATTAGAGCCGTGGAGCGCCGCCAGACTGCAGGCCCCAGTCACAACAAGCGCCGTGTGGAAGCCATCAGACGTGATGCAGGATTCATCAGTATGGATGTCACAGTCCCCGAATGACGCAAACCAGCTCTCGATGGCGCGCCACACATGTACAACTGCATAAAAACAGCAATTTGCATAAATTACTTGTCTTGGAAGCGGCTGTCCTGCCCACCATAAACGCTTTATTGTACGTGATGATTGTTTGATTGGATGTTCTGGGGGGAGTGGAGGACGAGCAATTACAGACCCAATTTCTGATTATGTTCATCTATTTGGCTGAATTAAGACGCAGTGTAAGTTTCCCACGTGTTTGCTTATTGACCGCTACTTTGTATTTCATTTGGGAGCGTGAGATGTTTCAACAAAGTGTTATTAAATGGTGATTAGGAGCCTATTTGACGTTAATCCTGCTGCCTTTTGCCATGGAGCACCATACATTGTGATTTAGACTATGGGATGGTTTATGGGGTACAGTGAACCCTGCAGGCCGACAGCTGTACTGCACTACCCTGGACAAATACAATGAATACATCATTTAATAATAATAATATGTACTTCTATATATACTGTAAATATTTACATATCTTTCCATAACCTAAATTACAGCATATGTTTATTTTTACAGCAGTGTATCTGCATTTTGTTACCTTGTAATCTAGTCTAATCTAATTATTTTTGTATTTTGATCATATGTGACAGGTATTAAAGGATGTCAGTGGTACAATAATTAAATAGTGAGTTGTAAAATTCAATATGTCAATAAAATTATATTAAAATATGCTGTAAAATAAGTATGTGTTTTTTTGTTCTTGTTCCTGTACCACATTACAGTAGACTACATCATACTTTTACTCCACTACATTTTGGGGGCAAATACTGTAACTTTTTACAACATGACTACTAATACTACAACTTGTACAAAGTATTTGGCTAAAGTATGTATATTAAGTAAGAAAAACTACAAGCTACAAGTTAAAGTATTGATAAAATAAATAATGATAATCCAGTAAAACAATGCACAGTATAGTATATCATTCTGAAATTCTCAAAGTCATTCTGCACAATGAGTACTTTTACTTTTGGTTGAATTGCACATTTAATTTTACAAACTGTTTACATCTGCCATATTTTATTACTGTCATGAATATTATTGCTGAGTGTAGATATGTGTACATTTATCCCAATACTTACTTCTTTTGAAATCCCTTTTAATACGACATTTATTGTCTAAACTACCTTTCTTTAACGACAATGGCAATAAAGAGCTTTTCTATTCGTTTGTACTAAAGTAATAGTGTGAATTAAATACTTTTACTTTTAGCAGAGCATTCTAAACTGAGGTAATGTCATTTAAACTCCAGTAAGATAAGTGAATATTTATTTCAGCGCTGTACTCACCTGAAGCTACAATATTACAGGCGAGTTTATCCCTCGTCGGCTTCCATACTCCACCAGGAAGTCACTACATCTCCATACATTCTTTATAGTTTGTATTTTCTTACAACTAATTACAAGTCTTTTTAGAAAAATGCGCAGAAGAACCGAAGCTCAGGCATCAAGCCATGAACCTCTGAAAGCTGATAGAAAGGTAAAGCAACGTTAACAACAGCTAGCTAGCTGCTACACATGCGCCGGCAGAGCTCTGCTAGCTAACATTAGCCATGCTAATAGTTAACTTATTTTACTTATTAAATGTTGTCATCCATGTCTGGCTGCCACTGACGCTTTCCTGCTTTTATAGTAATCTCTCTCCACTGACATGTATTATGACGCAGTATCTGACCCTGTGTGCCTCAGTTTTGTGCGGAGAAATGGAGCCAGATCCCCTTTTAAAAACAGCGATTTTAATAAATCTTTACGCATTCATAGCGTACTCGCCGCTAATCCTAATCCTAAATTATTTTAAAAAGGTAATTAGAAACAGCTCTTTAAATCGGCTTGCATCCAGAGCAATAAAATATCAACATTTGCTTGTTGGGAAAGAGTCAAATCTTCCATTAAAACACACTGTGGTTACCCTGATGCCCTCAATTAACCCCTTTGCCATTCATCCCCTTTATTAGGGTGGTGTTAAAGGAGAGATACAAAGACAACTGTAGATGTCACCTAGAAGTTATGAACATCATCTGAAAGATGATAACATGAAGATTAATTCAAGATGCAGCTCAGTCAAGCGTGTCAGGTTCTACAAGTCATGAATCTTATTATAGAAGTATGTGATGTCCATTCTCATGCTGTACTATGTCCTGTTTTTTTTACAGTAAATTTGGGGTTGATATGATTTTTTACACAGATTTAGTGTTCAAAAATGTATAAAGATGATCAAAAAGTTCTTCCAAAATACCACATTAAGACACCAAGATGAATTGGTTTTTGATAACAACCACTATTATTTCATGGCATGGGAACCACTGAAATACTGAGAAAATAATTGGAGTAGTAGATAGTAGTTTGTCCAACTTTAGGATGTTAAAGCTGGTTTATGTGTCACCTAACTTTGTGTTATATTCTCCACATAAACTAGGATCCGGATCAGAGATTGAACAGCCAAACAGGAACAGGCGTTTCTTACCGCTCTGTGCTCATCAACGTTGGAAAGTGTTTACTTTTGATCATTTTCATCCCTCCGTTCCTCAACTATGCATCTCTGCAGAGAGAAGGACAGATGCTCTTACCTAAAGGTCAAATAAGTCCTTTCAATTTCATATATAATTAATTAGGTGTGTTGATTAGGCAGCATCTTTCTATTTTTCAAAGGTACATGATCTTTATTTATGTTTGTTTCCTTTGTGCATCCAGATGGCCAGATTATTGACGTTGGTTTGGGTCAGAAGATGCATCTTTTGTGTAAAGGACAAGGACAGCCAGTTGGTAATAAATCCTGAGCTGTCATGATAGTTTTTCATTGTCTGGCTCTGTTTCACCGCTTGTTTGTGTCTTGTTTTTCTTTCTTAAGTCGTACTGGATGCACCGACTGGAATGTCTTCAGACATTTGGCTGCACGTTCAAGAAAGTGTGTCTACATTAACAAAGGTGAGGAAATGAAGCACCTACTGTGGGTTATTTTAAGTGGCTGTGGTTTGAAATGATTGTCCAAAACAGATTTTATTAAAACCAGTGGGATCAATATGTCTCTGTGAAAATCCACCGTGGTGAACTTTGTGTCAAGGCGGCCATGTTGTTTGTTGTTGGGGCTTTAGCTCTGCCACGTCCTCTCTGTGCAACACGGACTCAGTTCAGCAGAAAGTCCGAGGGCTGACAGCCTGCCCCATGTTGTTTGTCTGAAATGTGACCTCAAAGTAGGTCACAGGCTTGTTGGGGAAGAGCCTTGATGTAATGCTACAACTGAGTCACATCACAGAAACACTGTTTACACTGCCTCTTGTTTTAATTGTTACTGAGCCATCTCACATTTTTTAACTTCCTCTTCTCAACTTGTCACATACCGGCTCTTTGTCTGTGTTTAACTCATTGAGTGCCAGCCGTTTTATAAAACAGGAAGTGCCTTATGCCAGCGTTTTTGCCCATTTTGAGTCATGTTTCATGATGTGCAGAATATTTTGTACTATGTCTCTGAAAACACAGAATAGCTCAAATGAAAGAAGAGACTCTCTATTTCATCATGAAAAAATGTTTTGTTTTTACCTTGTTCCATTCTTGTTTTATCAGAGGTAGAGTAGAGGACACTTTCACCAAAATCACCACTTTTTGTCCAGATTCTGTACTTAAAAATACTTAAAAATTGTAGTCATTGTTGTTAACGTCTTCAGTTAACATACTGATGCTCAACAGAGCATCAGTATTTGATGCTCTGTAATTACTGGGAGCAACTGCTGTGTATGTAGAGCATGGCGTTATTTACCTGCACTGTTTGTCCCATCGCTCAGGTCTGCACCTATGACAGAATGGGACTGGGCTTTAGCAAGAGGCTGATGCAGAACGAAACCACAGGAACTGAGAAAGTCTGGGGGATGTCAACGACTGGACGGTTCGTACACAGTTGTGACACTTTTCTGTGTCACAGATCAGCTCCTCGATCACCATGAATGAATGAGTGGGTTGTTTCACACCATCTGCCTCATTTATCTGTTGTTTGTGAAAAGAATCTGTAGAAATGTTGAGAGATTTTATACTCTGTAGTGCAGTGTCTAAGGGTGGGAAAAAATCTTGATATGGCAATATATCGCAATACTTTTTCTTCTGATATAATATTGATTTTTAATTTATTAAAAGACATTATTGGTCTGTGTGTATATATATACACACACACTCTAAAGGAGGAAAATTATTAATCATGTAGTATTGTTTTCTTTTCCCAGAGCCCTTAAAGATGTTTTTATATCGCTTGTGTCAGAGAGAAAAACAACAGTCAGTCCAAAAATAAACATACAGAACAGAGAAAAATTGAAATATTTCCATCTGAGAAGCTGCTTCTAGTAAAACTTGCAGATAATATCTCTTATATGAAATGGATTGGTATCAAATTCTCATCAGCTGATGGTTTCAGCAACTGTCTGTTGATTAAATTGATTGATTCTTCAATCCATCAGATTGTGTACGCTGGTAAATAAATCTATGTCGAGCTGAAAACAGAGACCAGCAGCCACGCAGGGCAGTCGTGTTATTTACCTCTGTGCAGTAATTATCCCCTGGGAATCAATATTTCCTTGATAAAGTGGCTGTTAGGGACTCGTCATTCATGCTGCATGCCCGCCTCCACAGCTCACACTGTCGTGGGCTCTAATCTTCTCGCCTCTGGACGTCATTTGTCGAGCCTTAAATCTGCCTTAAGGGAGTAGCAGGCGTGGTCTGCCGGCGCTCTGCACTCTAGTTTACCTTGGCGGCCGCCCATTTCAGATGCAAGCAATCAATTTCCCAGATTCAATATCTTGCAGAGTTTGATGGCTACCTAACCTTAACCCTGTGAGTCTTGTGAAAACTCCTGATTTCGGTGTGACGTCGCAGGTTTGATTTATTAGCACAACAGAGCCGGACAGCAGATGGCTCTCAGAGGGGAGCAGTTTGTAAGTTTGCTGCCCGCTGGTTGTTTTTCCTGCCGGTTGCCAGCACTCCCCTCCTCCTCTGTGCTGTCATTGTGGTTTCAGCAGTGCTGTTTAATTTGTAACCCTTCTTTTATGCTATTTTTGTTTTTTTTTTAATAACCACTCTTCAGAAACCTGGTAATGAGCAGATTAGTTCTCGTCCCACCTCGCTGAATAAATAAACCTCCTGGCCCAGTTTGCAGCTTGTCCTGGTTTCCTGCTGAGACAGATGAGTTGTCGTTGTTGTCGTCTTCTTGCAGGATGGTGGACGATCTGAACCGACTGCTACACGCTGCTGGGATAGCCAAGCCCTTCATTCTGGTAGGCTCTGAGCTCGGATCGCTCAACGGACGGTTTTACAGCCACATTCATGATGTGTAAGTACCGCACCGTGACAATAAGACACATAAAGGTCACTTTTATACTCAGTGTTTGGAAAGATTTCCCTGTCATTTATAGAAGTGCATCACTGAACTGCTGAAATACAATTTGAAATAAACTAGATAATACAGCATTTAACTTAATTTTATAGATGTGTCAGCCATTATTTAAAAATAAATAAGGGAGCAGTAATGTGGTGTCAGTCGCTCAAAAATCAGTTGTCATTTCCTGACATGATCCAAAGTTTGTCGTTGACACAACAACAACATAAAATATATCAGCCAACTTCACCTTTTGGTTGTATACCGGGGTAATCAGATTACTGTTGTGTGTAAGGCAGTAATATAACTCCTTACTGTTGTATAAAAGGAGAACAGAAAAACAAACCAAACGTCTCTTTTCCTGTTTGATCAACTTCGATCCAGACTTTGACTTTAGAGCTGGAGCTCATGAACAAAGATGGAGAAGCTGTTAAGATGTCTTTAGAGGGTTTAAATATGAACATTACTGAGGATTTGTTGATCTAAAGGAACCAGAATGAGATGATAAAGAAGAGAGAAGACTTTTACTTTGAAGGGCTGTTTGGACTGATGTTCACTACTTCCTGTCAGCTTTAAGAGAGATCTGGTGTCTGTCCTCCTTTTATTACACTAAGGAGCTTTACTTTGAAATGATCTGGTGTCTGTCCTCCTTTTATTACACTAAGGAGCTTTACTTTGAAATGATCTGGTGTCTGTCCTCCTTTTATTACACTAAGGAGCTTTACTTTGAAATGATCTGGTGTCTGTCCTCCTTTTATTACACTAAGGAGCTTTACTTTGAAATGATCTGGTGTCTGTCCTCCTTTTATTACTATAAGGAGCTTTATTTTGAAATTATGTGGCATCTGTCCTCCTTTTATTACAATAAGGAGCTTTACTTTGAAACTATCTGGCATCACAGTGGATCTTTCAGGTTAATCCTAAACTAATGTAACTAATCATTAAGTATTTTAAGTCGGATAATGAAGTCAGTCAGGTGCAGTAACCGGTGTAACACTGCTGTGAATACAGTGACATCATCTGTATGGACTTTAAAAGCCAGAGACGCTCAGTTAACAGTCTCTGCTGATCTTCTGGGATAAATCCAGTGATTAGTTTAGACTGTAAACACTCACTCTGAAGTGGCCTGGGGCTCGTAGGATTACAGCTGTAACCAAATAATACTGAGTGCAGATACAACTTCTCCGGCTTCTCCATGAGGTTCCGCTTAAGAGCTGCAGCGATGCGTTCAGACGTCTGGGAGTCAACTTCTTATTGTGTTTAATTTACACATAATTAAAGATGTAAACTCAAATAGTTTGGGAATTTCTTCAAAATCTTAAACTTAAGGAGGAACTGATTAGATTTTGGTGGTAAAAGGTTACTGTGATTCACAAAATATGTTTTTTAAGCTAGAACTCAGTCATTCATCTGGTAATTAAGACTTTTTTTTGCAAAAAATGTCAATAATTCCCTAAAAGAGTTGAGTAGTTTTTAGCAAATTATTCTCCAACGTAGATGAATAAATAATTCATTAATCCAGAGGGAAAATCAAGAAATTATTAAAATGATTATCTTATTTGTTTAAGATGTGAGATTACCATGTATCCATGGTAACAAATGTTTTTAGGAGACGCTGTCCTGCCTTGTTGGTTTATTTATCTCGTAAAATCTGCACTGAAATTATGTCACTTCCTGTTTTATTTTAGTCCAAACCGCCATCTTTTTCTGAAGCCAAATGAGTAGTTTTGTTGTTTCCTGCCGTGGACAGAAACACTTACTAAAAATGAGGAATAACTTTTTATAATATTTTCTAATATATTCCTTTATGAGCCTAACAAATCACTGCTAACATTTTAAAATACTTTTTCACTCATTTATTTTTAATTAATTCATTAATTACTTCAATTTCACTTTAAACATAAGAATTTTCTACAATTGAATAAAATAAATACAAAATAAATTAGATAAACTTAATAAATCAAATAAAAACAGCACTACAAGGCTCTGTCCCTCCACAGGAAATGTCTTTTTTGACCGACTCCTCATCTTTCTACGTTGTTAGCTCATTAGCATAGCTGCTTTAATGATCACTGGGGGCTGCTGCTGGATAGAAGAGCTGGACTGGAATTTGGAATGGACTGATGGAATATGAGATTTTCAATGCAGGCCAATATATGATGATATCGGACCGATTTTCCGATCAATATCGGATCGGGACACCCTTAAAAATAGTATTATTAAAGTTGCTTCATAGTAGATGAGGAGTGCCTGAACAAAATGGATTGCAGAGTCCATTTCACCCCATCATCCCACAGCTCAGCCTCCTCAGAGACGTTTGATTAACGTGACAAGCAGCCGGTACCAGGGATGAAAGATTTAGTGTTTAATCAGGCACGATGCTACTAAAGGGTGGAGAATGTAGTGGATGACACCTCTCCAAATGTCTGTGGGGACAGTGGACAGGAAGTGGTGTACAGGAAGACGGACGGCGTGACACCATCTGTCTCACAGTCATTAAGCCCTGGGAGGCTAAAGTGGACAAGTCAATGAGTCTTACCTCATCTGTGTCCTCTCTTTGTCCTCAGGCAAGTGTCAGACCTGGTGCTGATCGATCCCATCCCAGAGGACGCTTTTGAGGACGCCCAGTGGACGGAATACTGGTGAGAAAATACAGGAGCTCTGAAGGACAAAAACGAAAGTATGTGGGACTCATTAGCATGATCAGAGGTTGAAGAAGCTCGTTAGCTGCTCTTAACGCGTAGCAGACAACGGCAGGAAGTGTAATAACTCTGCTTTAATCCTCCAGGCCAGATACATGTCAAGTGGTCGTCGTCACAGCGTATATATCATTATGCCTTAATTATCATACAGGCTGGTTATTAATGATAGCCAAGAGGTGAAGGAGAGACATCGTCACTTATGAGATTGTTTGGCACTAAAGCATTTCGTATGTAATCCTTAGAAGGCGTTTCAGAGCTGGAGAGGTGATAATTAATCAGCGCTGAGCTTCTAAAAACACATCAAACTGATTTCTTTTATTTACTTCTGCAAAAAAAAAAACAGTTTGGGATAAAATAACAATAATAAACACAGTAGAAAAATATATTCAAACTAGATTCAATCATGTTGAAATTCATCTTATTGATATGAAACTATTGAGACTTATTTACTGGGTAAATACTGTGAACATCTAGCTACTCTCTATTTACTGGTCTTTTGTTTATAATATTTCAGTTTTCTGGCATCATCTGGAAACATATCACAGGCGGAAGACTGAACTCCACTAATCTCATTGCAGCCATGAATCCATGTCCCGTCCGCCGACATTAGCTCACCTTAAATGAGCATGAGATAAGAGAGGGATCCTTTAAAACGGTCTAATTGGTACGTGACTCATTTATCAGGCGCATATGTCCAATTACCCTGCGATTAATAGGCGTTCATTCCTCTCTGAGAGCGTTACAGCGTCCAGGATTTTTTCAGGCGTCCAGGAGATATGTAATATGTTAAAACCAAACTAACCAGAAGAACGAACATGTGAACATGCATCAGTGTGAAAAGAACCATCTCATACTATTTGTTTTATAATAGTAATCAGAATTATTATTTTATCGGAATTAGACAAATATTGTGATAAATAATATTGCTTTTTTATATTATTTATCATTTGTATTATCATGTATTTATTATTATTATTATTATTATTATTACAAGGTTCCCACGCGTCCTGGAAAACCTGGAAAGTGGTTGACCAATTTTTCAGTCATGGAAAACTTGGAAAATGGAAAAAGGTCAGATGTCCTGGAAACAGTAAAGTTATTCTGTAAAATTATTTGTCCTCCCCATGTCTTATGAGTGAATGCACACGGGTTAAAGGTTATTTTTAACCTGTTTAAATGGCCGTTATCAGTGGTTATCATCCTCATAGATGAGGATCAGAAGAGGCCTGTTGCACCTACTAGGAGGTAAATCGCAGAATTAAAAGAAAACATTGATATCGAGAGACTGCAGTAATTTAAAGGTTACTGTTAACTGTTTGCATAAATACTTTTTTCCAGGATGACTTAACCGTTTCCAGGACTTTTTTTCTCATTTTCAGTGTTTTCTGTGACAGGAAAATTGGTCAATAGTTTTTCCAGGTTTATCAGGGTGCGTGGGCACCCTGTATCATGATTATTATTAACATTTATTTTATATTCTAAATCTAATTAATATAACGTCTTTCATGTTTTGTTTCCACCCTGTAGTGTGTGTCCTGTCTTTCTGCAGCTCACTGTGTGATGTGAAGCTAATTTAGCCCATGGGGAATATATTTGCTCAAAGAGCAGAAACAGTGGGGAACACTCTCATTTTAATGAGATGGTCCTTCCTCTTAAATGAATGTTGATTGATTGGCAAACGCTCCGTTTTAATGCTCCGTCACTGCGTTTAGTGCAGATCAGTCCTCACAGGAACGCTGCTTCAACGCCTCATCTTCTGAAACCTTTTTCATTTATTTTGGTA
The DNA here is from genome assembly GCA_029721515.1 of Synanceia verrucosa. Classification (NCBI taxonomy): domain Eukaryota; kingdom Metazoa; phylum Chordata; class Actinopteri; order Perciformes; family Synanceiidae; genus Synanceia; species Synanceia verrucosa. The sequence continues at coordinate 25,280,326 of CM056557.1, forward strand.
TTTCAGACAGGGCTTGTTTCAGATGAGAAAAACACACTTAGGTTTCGGAAAATGTTCAGACACCAAGGCCAGTAAGTAAATATGCAAAGAAACAATGTCATATTACTACAGAAAATGTGGCTAATGTCACATAACAGGTTCAGGTCGGTAGACGACTTTTAGGTTTAGTAAAAATGTCATGGTCGGGTGTAAATAAGCATGTAAACAAAGTTAAGTATGTAGGGAAAAAGAAAATATTCCTATAGGTAACAAGTGTCAGTAATGTAACTAACTAATCCATCCATCAATCAATCAATCAATCAATCAATCAAGAAACAAAACTCTGGTCTCCTGGTAAAATTCCTTTGTTAAGTTGTAGAAATAAGACAACAGTAACTCATCTGTACGCCATGCAACAGAACGAAAATATCTGTTCAGACACCAAGGCTACTTAGGTTTAGGAAAAACATCAATCTGTAAATTAAATACAAAAATGAAGTGACATTAGAATAAAATAGTTTTTTTTTTATTTTAATTATTTTATTACTATAGAAAACACGTGGCTTATGTCACATGACAGGTTGAGGCAGGAAAACGACTTAGGTTTAGTAAAAACATCATGGGTGGGTGTAAGTAAGTATGTAAACAGTTAAATATGTAGGGAAACTAAAAAAACACTAACGTAACTTAACTCTAATGCATCCAATACTGTATCGATCGAGAAAAAAAATGGTAAAAATAAAATTAAACAAGCATTCGGCCTGTTATCAGGATTCATTTTAGCCTGTTTCTCTTTTGTACACCACACAATAAAACCAGGTTGAGGAAAAAGTGCCACTTGAATGTCCTCTGTAGTTTATAAATCCACAGCCTGCTGTCTTCGTCCTGTCTTTACATCTGTGTTCAGTGATGCTGTTGAGTTTTCACAGAATGAAAACGCTGCTTTCCACGGTCGCCGTTCTTCATCCAAACCTGTCGTTAATTCGCTCAGCGAGGCGAACACAAGCGGTGTCGTCCTTCGCTGCAGCGTCCAGCAGATTGAGTCTTGATTTTTTTTTTTTGCAGCCTGACAGCCGACGTATGACCGTCACTTTGATTGACGGACGCTCTGTGGTCTCATTTATCAGGCGGCAGGGTTTATTGTGTTTAGTCAGCACATTTCCTTCCTGCTGCTGAATGCTGCAGCAGTTCATTTAACGCCATGATCATCTCTCAGCTCTGCATCTTCTCCTCCTACACTGGCAAACAGTAGCAGACCTTGATGACATATCCAGTCCCAGCGTTCAATAATCTGCTGGAGCACGACACCACCCTGAACCCTCCAGGGATCCTGGGCTGGCCGATGGATGGATGGATGGAGGCAGGGAGGGAAATAAGGAAGACAAAGTCAGACACTGAAGTATAAGTTTGGACAGCAGGAAGTAAAATCAAGCAACAGAAGAAGATGCAGCCTGACAAAAGCACAACACAGGGACTGTTGGTCAGCTTTAACTGATAAAAATAGGAAGAAACGAAGACATATAGATATATATAATACTGCATTACACAGAGGAGCTGCTATTGGTAGCATCTACAGTTAGTTTAATGCAGTAAAATCACCAAGGTAAAGGAAAGAGGGCTTAAAATAAGTATGTAAACGAAGTAAAATACATACTTCCAGAACCTTTCTCTATATTCTACGTCATTAACTCTTTGAAAACATCAGGTTACATGGCATAAAAATAAATTTAAAAATAAACCTAGAAATGTGAGGACATTTTAATAGGTAATTGACATGTAGACAAATGTATTATAACAGAACATCTTAATCAAATATAGTAATAATGAGCTTTGATTTTCTTAATTATGAAAATTCTATTATAATTATTTAACTTATTGAATTAATAACAATAATTATATTTTATCATTAAAGATATTGATAAATAGGTTGCACATATTGGTGGGTTAACCATTACAGAAACATTAAAATATTCTGGTAATCAGTCATACTGTTATTGGTACACACCTGACACTGGGAGGTGCATTCATTTATCGCATGTATATACAGTGTATATAAACTGTATAGGATCCATACAGGAGGCTCCAGCAGTGGGTGATTCATTACTCCTTACTGTGTGCCTTTATAATGGTCCCAGTGTGTCGACCAGTCCTCCTCCTGACTCAGCTCCCCACATCCTCCGCCTCGTCCTGAGACTCCCAGACCAGCCAGGAATGCCAATTAATAGCAATTAGAAGCAGTGTAAAGTGTCACTGTTGCTGCTGCGCTGCACTAATGAATCAGGGCTGTGTTCAGCCTGCTGTAATCTATGCTATCGATGCAGGGAGGGATGCTGGGAACAGACAGGAGGACGCCGGCTGTGGTGCTTGAACGACACCTTGTGTTCATTCTGAGTGTTACACCTCATTTTTCTGGCATTTGCTTATCCCTGTTTCCCACTCCATCCCTCTCTTTTTAAAGGGGATAATATGTCTTCACAGGGTTCCTGCAGTTCCTTAAAATGTCTTAAATTAAAATACAGGTAATTAAGGTCTGAAATTCTCTTGAATTTACCGTAAATTTGCTTAAGTATTAAATTTTCACATGGTGCCTTTAATGCCAAAGAAAACACAGTATACAGAGATTTACTGCACGTTATTTTGTTCACAAAGTTCAAAAAGTTGTGAAATTTAAGTTGCAGAAAAAAGTTAAATATTATGCTTTCAATTTATATTGTTGTTGCAAGTCTTAAAGGGCTGAAAAAAAGTCATTAAAATTTGTCTAGTTGTTCTAGTCCATAATAACATGAATTAATTAAAATTAAATCGATCTGAGAACATTATGATGGAAGTACGTGAGGCTTGTACTCCTGGTTCTTTAAGTTTTTGCAGCATTGATACCAGTTGTTCCACAGATTTAGTGCTAAGTTTAACCTTTATTTGCATTTAGAAATTAATATCTTGAGGTCAGAGGTCAAGGGTTACTTTTGAATATCACATCAATGATCCCTAAGCTGATGCAGATTTTAGATGTTTTATCACGTAAAAACAATAAAATTGAGATATATTTCGTGGAATAAGTAAATTAATACAGACTAGAAAAGTAATAGTACATGGTATTGAGTAATATTGCATACTATATTCTGTAATTGAATATCACTTTGACCACAAGACCAGAAGTATTCAGATCTGAAAATGAATACTAGTGTAAAAATACTGCATTCAAATTGTTACGTAGATAAATGTATAAGTAAGTAAGTATTCGCATCAAAATCTACAGAAAGTACTAGAAGTAAACGTACTTCTTTACAGAATGAGTCGTTTCAGAAAAACAGTTTCAGTATAAGATTATAGATTCTTCATAATACATCATAGTTTTTTACTTGATTTCTATTTTGCATTGAGAATCTGAATCTACAAAGTTGTTATTAACTATTATTGTGAAATTCTATGTAAATTTTGTGTGCTTACTCCTAAAAGTTTCCTAAAAATATACAGTTTCTTATTGGATTCATAGAAAGTTGTTCTTTACTAATAGTGTTAAATACTATATACTTAAACACAGTAATTATTCCTAAAACCTCTTAATTCTGGTCTCAGAGTGCTCCAGATAAACACTCCCACCTAGAGGAGTAAAAATTCTGCATTTGAAATGTTACTTAACAAAAAAAAATACTAAAGTATGAGCATTGGCATACGTGAACCAAACGTACCAAAAGCAAAAGTACTTCTTCTGCAGAATGGTCCATTTCAGAAAAAGAAATCTCCTTAAAGTACCAAAAGTAAAAGACAAAATATGTATAGCTAGATTTTTTTTATTTGATTTATACTAGTAGACAGTTAAATAGGGCTCGGTATTGGCAAGGACTTCACGGTACGATATGTATCACGATACCTCAGTCATGATACGATACATTATTGTGATATTGCGATATTCTGCACAGATCACTGAGAAATTTAAAATGCAGCTTAAAGCATAAGTTGTATATACATGTGTATATATATATATACAACATGGGGGGGGTCGATATTAAGAAATTAAAAATCAATATTATGTCAGAAGAAAAGGTATTGTGATATATTGCCATATCAATGTTTTTTTTTAATCTCCCACCCTACTATTCTACTATAACTCATATTAGTAGATCTGGATCCTAGAGCCTCTGAGCTCTGGTCTCAAAGTGCTCCAGACTTTGGGAACCACTACCTGGGCCACATTCAGGTGGTCTGGATGGACCTGTACCAGATCACCCAGGACCTGAAGCGTCTCTTCCAGACCCTGGAAGTCTGTGCATTAGCCAGCTTTCTCTCAGTGTGATAGTTAGTGGAGCCTCATGTAAGAGTCGCTGTGTAATAGTTGGTGTTTTGTGTGTGAGCGGGCTCTCAGGTAACTGAGGCCCCTGCATATGAAATGAGATGGTAATGAGGAAGAGGAGGGGGGGGGGCCCCTTATCACCACGGGGCCAAATTCCGACAGTGAATTGCGCAGTTGTAACAAAAGTAACAGAGCGTCCATTCAGCCTGCACTAATCCAGATGGGAAAGTCAAACAGCAGAAAGTCCACAGCACAAACTCATTTCATCACTTTATTAATTTAGATATTGCCTCCTCGCTCCTGTGGGGAGGAAAAAAAAGAGCCCCTCTGAAATGACCAACATCGGTGAGGCGTTTTGCTCTACATGGTTCCCCCACTTCGTGTCCTCCTGTTATCTGTTTAATTCATCCCGCCAATCTTGGCTGTCTTTACCCACTAAATTTCCCTTTGACACGCATGCCTTGCTTCGCATAATCCTCACTCCGGGGCAGAATTAAAAATGGGAAAAAAAGAAGAGGGAATAGGACAGGTGGCTGGAGAATCCTTGAAATAATGTTCAATGCCAGACCCAGGAATGATTTCACCAGATTGGACCCGGGGTGGGCTGATAGGGAAAGAGTTTTTTATTTTTTTATTTTTTTGGAATCAAGGTGCAGGAAAAGGGTGACAGGTGGAAAATATGAAAATGTGAAGAGTCTCTTAAGAGCCGGGGAAGAAGAGTCGGCTGTAAATGGTGTGGTTTCAGGGGGAAACTGTGGCAAGAAAGATGTCAAAATGTCTAAAGTTTTGACTGGAAATTAGAGCAGCTGCCTTGTTTGGTCTATTATTGACCTGCAGGGACTGAAAAAGGCAGATATGCCCTCATTACATCGTCTTTATCTGACCAGTCGGTGCTCAGATCCATATTCCAGGCTACAGTTGTTTAGCCAGCATGTCGTATCAACAACAGGCGAAATGGGTTATTTTACCGCTGAAAGCTGCACGTTTACGACGATACGATCAGTGTGACGGCAGCCAAGCAGCACCAGAGTCTGCCTGTTGTAAAATGAAGTGTACTGACTCGTGCTGCGACATGAGATAGCGTCACAACTCAAGTATTAGCACTGCTGCCCTGAATAAACAGGTGGAGGAGAAATACACCACTGACTGTTTGGGTGGACTTCCTGTTCGTTCCGTCCCCATGTTTCCTACTGCCACGACCAAATATAGTCAACAAGTGAAATAAATCACCAAACAACATGAATTTATTTTACCAAATGTTACAGGAATGTGCAATTTAAGGGGTGACACATGAACTAACAGGCATTCAGTTTAATTATCTACATTATGACAATTTTAAAGATGCAAATTAGGTATTAACTCATGCAAAATGTGCCGATCCGGCTTTTTCACTTCCTGTACGATACCGATATTACAGCCTTGAGTATTGTCCGACACCGATGTTGATCCGATACGATATCATCACGAATCATACAGACTTTTTTTTTTTTTTTAACTTATTTTGTGGTATGGAATATTAGAAAAGGATTGGTCAGGTGATATTACTCCATTAGGTTACGTCAATTTTAACCTTAAACATAAGAATATTCTACAGTTGAATAAAATAAATTAGAAGACCCTGAAAAATAACCTCAATAAATGTAATAAAAACAAAAAATATATTTTAAAGTGAAAAATAATCACTAGTTTAAACTTAAACATAAACATATTCTACAATTGAATAGAATAAATAAAAAATAAATTAGAAGACCCTGAAAAGTGCTGTTATCGGAGATTTTAGATGCAGGCCGATATAATCTGATCCTCTTTTTTTTTTTTTTGCTGATATCGGACCGATATCAGATATAAATATCGGACATCGGGACACCCCTACTAATTTTGCGACATTTCATTTGCATCCTGCTCAAGCTATGTTTGCAATAAATGCTTGTTTTTGCATGTAAATTTCTGTAAATAACTACCAGATTTAAAATTCAATTTCATGACTATTGATTGCAGTGTATAGTGTGTACATATTCATTCTACATTACAATATAATATCCAACTTTTCTCACGTGACATTACTTCTTTTATTGTGTTTAATTTCTGTGTTTTATTGCCTTTTATTGCTAAATGACGACAGTAGGGATCTATTTTATTTTGTCGACATATTAGAGTCAAAAGTTTTTTAGTGAGAGGATTTATGAATATCAGTTTTTAGCACTCCATTTATCAGAAAATACCGTCAACAGCTTTATAACAATCAAATTTTGCCTCAGTTGAGGAAACATCAGGATATAAAGAGGAATGAAACTGGAAGGTTTGGAGCTGCTGAAGTGGAGATTTCTGGAAGAGATTAAAGATAAGATAAGATAAAGATAATATTTAATACATTTTGAAGACACTACAGGTGAATCTGACAAAAATATAACTGACATATCATCATGAATCTTCCCCAGTTGATTACTGACATTAAAGCGATCATTTACTATTACGCTTATTTACTTTTTAATAAATATGCAATACCGGTATAATGGTAACTTTTGATGATGTTAGGTGAATTCTGCAGGAGCAAATGGACGAAATATTAAAATGAACACCTAAATGTGCAGGTTTTCTAGCCAAAAATATCTTCAAAATGATCAGTGCATGAAAAACGTTTTTGCCTTTAGCATCTCCCTTTAAAGTATAAACCATTAATTGGTAAAATAATCAGGTGCTTTTTCTAAAGGTGGTTCTGAGTTAATAATCAGGTATTATATTGACTGTGGGACTGAATGTAACTGAGAGGTCTGGCCCTGATCTGGAGTCAGATGAAGACAGGAACAAGTGTTTCCTGGTGGTGGTGGAGGTGGAGAGGAGGCTGATCCACTGTGTGTTGGCTGCATGTAGAGGCCACAGCGTGCAGCACGGCGATGGCGGCGGCACGCCACTATTGATTGGGCTCCACAGGCTGAGACCAGCCAATTCACAGCACCAGTGAGCCGAAACCGATTGGGCCTCCTGAGTTACAAAATCCCACCGCTCCTCTTCTCTCATCTGCCAAAAAGAAAAAAGTATTAGAGTATTTCTCATTCCTCAGGCAAATGTTTTCCAAGACAAAGTTCGAGATTTGGGGGAAAAAAATCCTGAAGGACATGTATGACTCTGCTTTAGTCACTAGTTGTTGATTTGACTGTTATCAGGTCATTAAATTGGCGTTATCAGCAGTTATCAGCCTCATAGATGTGGGTCAGTTGGGACCTGCTGCACCTACTTTTGTCTTCTTGTAATCTTTCTTTCAGATAAAATCAGATAATCCTTTATTTGTCCCACCCATGGCGGAAATCTCCAGTGTTCCTGCGGTGAAGAGGATAGACTAATATTATTATTAATAATAATAAATTAGAAGTAGTGGCATCAGTAAACAAGTAGAGGGCAACAAATTTAAGGAAGTAAGCAAATGTGTCCATATGGGATGAATAAGTAAAGATATGGATCAATAAAAATGGAAAATGTATAGAAATCATTGGTAAAACCTACTAGTAGGTGCAGCAGTTCCCTACTGACCCATATCTATGAGGCTGATAACATTCATTAAATGAGCTGTTTACAGTCGTTCAGAAGTTGAGCAGTATTGATATTAGTGTGTGAAGAAAGAAACTTAAGACAGGTATTTGGATCAACTCGTGGAATTTTAACGAGTTTGCTTGATGCCTTTAAGCGTCTTTTTTGTTGTAAATTCACAGCCCAAGTATTTAGCATTTAGCAAGCTAAAGATCCAAATGGTGCACAGAGAAATAAGCTTGAGGTCAGAAACTGGTGTCCAAAATAATGCTAACTTTATCCTGTAACTGGACACCTCTATAAATCTTTGATATGTCAGAGTGTTTTTAACTGCTGTTCGAACTTAACGCTTTAGTTTAGCATCGTGCTAAAGTTTCACAGGTGTGACTGTCTGTGTGTTCAGGTATGGAAAGCTGCTGCCGTCACTCCAGGCCAGGCAGTTCTCAGCAGCGACGGGGTGGAGCCGCATGCTGATCATCCTCGGGATGATCGAACCCACTATTAACGAAAATGTTGCAGAGGACGTCCTCCAGCGCCAGGTCAGGCTGATAACACAATAATGTACATTATTCAAGAGATTGAAAATGAAAAAGCTTCTACGTTAACACGTTATTCAAGATGCTTCTAGAAAGACAGCATCCTGCTTCTGAATGGTTGGTTTTATTTTGAAAAACTCCCAGACAGCTCAGTGGAGACATCTTGTGTAAAACTGAATTAAAATATCAGGGAAGTAGTTCCGGTTTGAACTAGCAGCTACGAGCTAAGCTAATGCTAGTGCAGCTAATCAGATGGATGCTAATAGCTAACAGGCTAAAGCTACTATTTAGCACTGATCAAGTGTCCACAGTTAACTCCAGCTCTTGTTAAATGGTGTCAGCTGACTGCAGACCAGTCAACTTCATGAAGACTCATGAGACCAACTCTGATTGGCTGGTTGTCACCTGACATCACTGAAAGGCAGTTATTGATGATATGATCTGAAGAACTGATGGAGATGATCAATGAGAGAGTTTTAAACTACAATAAAAAAATGTGACGATTAATTATGGAAATTGTTGGAATAATTGCAATTGATCAATTGACTCTTTTGACACCCCTGTTATTATTTTCATTATTATTATAATGTGTTAATTATTACGGCAGGTCAGGGGTGGTAAATATAACAGTCATCCAGTAGAAAGGTGCTATCATGCTACAGATTTTTGCTTTGTTTCTCTGCTCAGACAGCTCCTTTTTTTTCCTCCACCTAATTAACAACAGGAAGGGAAGAGAGTGACACGTTTGAGGCCTTTTAAATCTCTCCTGTGCAGCCACAGGATGGTGCTAGTGTGAGAATAATCACCTCCTCGGCAGAGATAGTGAGCGGGGGATGATTGCAGAGGCGTTCGCCTGTGCATTTTCTGGCACATGACGCCGGACGTCACTTTTAAAATAAATGAGAATTGAACCGAGCTTGACGTGACGCTGCAGCTTCACTGTATCTCTGACAGGTCATACAGGCGGCGAGGAAAAAACCCTCTTCATATACGCTTTGTTCTCTGCAGATGAAGTTTCTTTTTGTCCACACAAGCAATCTGCTGCGAATCAGATTTTTGTGTTTTTGTAACACGGCAGTGACACGTCTGCTTGTCACAAACTCCTGTAGTCATTTTATTTTACCTGCAAAGGAAATCATGTGAGGCAGAGCAGCAGTAATGAATTCAGGTGATGAACAACAGCCAATATCTGTGCTAACATGGGATAATGCTCTAGACAGAGTGACATCTTATTACAGCAGGGAAACAAACGCTAGTGTTGGGTGCATTAGGAACAGAGGAGATTATAGAGGGGAGGCTAATTTAGTTCAAACCACACCGTCCTACGTCAGAGTTTTTTTTTTTATTATTATTTGCCTGTGGTGACCCTCTGTGAGGCCACTCACTTCCTGTGTGACGCGAGCGCTTCGTTAAGGCGCCTCGTTTCTCTTGCCGCCCACGATTCGATGGCAGCAGTGATGAGGGACCCGTTTCAGCTTTTCAAGTATTACAGTTGTTGCCAAGGAGATAAGGACATCATTGTGCTCGGATCCTCCAAGGACGGAGAGGAAGGGAGGCTGGTGAAGGTTACAGCAGCGAGCACGCCGGCAAGCTCGCCGGACTCAATAGAGCATGCAGTCCATTTCTCAAGGGCATGTTCTGCAGCCGGGGCTTAATTGAACGGGAGCAGAGTTGTTTGCTGTTAAAAACACCACCGCTGTCTGCTCTCATGGACGTTAAAGGGCCATTCTGCATCTTTTTCCAGCACAGGCCATGAGACGCACTATCAGAGGTGTATACAGAGATTTAACGGGTTTCAAAGTCGGGGCCCTCAGGGGTCCCTAGCTAAAAGCAGATTTTTCACTGAAATTCTATCTATTAGTAAATATCACTTTTTACTAATAGATTATTATTTCTCTCTCTGTGTCATGCACATTTTTAGCCTGTTTATTTTTATACATATTTTTGTTGTTCTATTCCCCTATTGTGTTGCTCTTTTTTTATTTGTATAATTTTGAGAAATCTCTGCCAAAATCATCATCTTTGGTATTTTTTTTCTCTCTGAGATTTTTAACATCTAAAAGTAAAAATACTCTCAGATGTGGTTTAATTTGCATCAACTTATTGTCCTGAAGTATGAACAGCAGTATTACTTTTTAGTACTTTTCCAATACTCAGTATGACTTATTCTACCAATTATTGTTTTTCTATCAGGCTGTAGTTTTAATATTACTTCTCATATACTTTATATTTTTGTAATTTTATTCTTATCTTATTGTAATTTTCTGGCAAAAGAATTTGTTTCAGTATTGATAAAGTAATAAAATCTCATCATTGGTTTCATACAGCTGACTCAAATGATCTCAAGATGCAAGTTTGCGTATGACAACGTCCACTAGTTGAACACTACGTATACCATCATGCATTGCGCTCAAGGAAAAAATTGCAGACGGACGAGAGGAGAGAGAGCAGAGCGATTTAAGAAAGAAAATAGAAAATGAAAAGTTTTTAATGTGTTTGTGTTTATTAATTCAGGATTAAATGTGCTTATTGCATATTGTTAGTGGTCTTTCACAATAAAAGCCTTTCACTCAGAGGAAGCTCAACTCAGCAATAGCTCAGAACATGTATTTATCACTTGTGTTTATTATGTCTGATCAACCAGCTGACATTGATGAAGAGGTGATGACTAATGTCTCTAAAGCCTTTGTGTGACACGTTGTTGTTCATTGATGTTGGATTTTGTGACATCGTTCATTCATTCATTTTGTTTTTGCATCTCTTGCAGAAATACCTCCTCAGTAACCCTGCCCACCAGAGCAGCGCTGTGGATGAGCACTACTTTATGAATGAAAGTGCAGCTCAAGTCCGGTACGGTAACTTCCTGCCACTACTCCGATGAAAAATTAACAGAACATATGAATATCTGTTGTGTTTTTTTTTTTTTTACAGGGATATCACAAAGTTTAAGCCCCTCTCCAGCAGGACGTCAGTCAGTGTGATCACAGGAGATTCCTTCGACCAGCAGATACCTGAACATCTCAACCAGGTGAGAAAGTTTCCAGCTCCACCATGAAGTGTTCTTTGGACGGGACAATAAATCATCTCTTCCCTGCACCAGATGGTAGCAAAGCTTCAAAAGAAGTTTCTGGAGGAGTCCTACCCATCAGCCAATCACGTTCACATAAAAGGAGCGGACCGGCGAATGATCTACAAGAAGCCATCTGCCATCAGCGAGCACCTGAGGAGGCTGGTCGACCGACGACAAGCCAAGCGGCAGAGCGAGTAGTGACCTGCAGCCAACGTGACAATACAGCAGACAGGCACGGGGTAACCAGTGAATATGTTTTAAATATTCTCTTATCTCTTTACCTTTTCCCTGCAGCAGGCTCATCAAGCACAGAAACATCTCTCATTGGAACGATTTTCAAATTGAAAATAACCGCAGGGTGTCGAGTGTGATGAAATATTTGCTGTCTTAGATTCAGAAAAATCTTATCTTTTCAAGTTAGTCGCTTTTCCTGATTGGCTGCAGTCAAAAATTAATACGTTACGCCTTATCAATGTAAAGGCCACACACAGCGCTGCTTTATTTTTATCTGCTTCGGTTCTGTCTTAATATTATGGCCACAGGGAAAAGGTCCATCCATCTCCTGTCTTTCTCTCTCTCTGCGTTGCATCAGCCACAACCAAACATCCATCTCTGGGTCGAGTCGATTCGTTTTTATAATTTGCAAACAGATGGCCTACAAAGCCAATTTGGGATTTCTGCGTCTATTTTTAATTTTTTTGTTTCTGTTTCTGTTCGGTTGAAAGAAAGAGCAGACGGCGTTGGTTCATCCTGAGGATTTTAATTATGACACCACATCAAAATAAAAATTTCCAACAGATCTGGAATTTAATTCCATCCATATACATGCATAGCAACAACGTTTTAAGAAACATTTTCTCCCATAATCAGGACATTGGAATGATCATTGTACATCAGTATCCCCACTGACCTCCCACCCATCTTGTTCTTCAGCAATAAATTCTTGTACAACTTCATTTTTTATTTTTTTTTTCCCTACGAGGGGGGTTACAAATAATTATATGCACAGTCCCCATTTCATAATACTGCTTTCAGTAATGTTCCCTCATTTACAAAGTATTGCATTGAGAGCAAATTTCAAAAAGGGAGAGCAAAGTGTATCATCAAACAGAAATACGAGTACTATACAATAATGCTGCCATCCTCATGAAAACATCCACATCTGAGTTGAAGAAAAGAGACAGGGACAAACAGCCACATATGTATGCAAAGCCATGTGTATATGCCAAAATGTGAGCTGCAGGGTTGTGCCTGGTTATCACCCCCACATGGTGATTTTCTTTAAGGCAAACAAGTCATTAGTTGCAATCTGCAAGTGACATTTTGGCCATATACAGAAACTGGTACAGCAAATAAGAATACACAAGTGCCTCAGTAGCTATTTTTGTGTCTAAAATGCATCTCATTTTTGTATTGTCTATTTGTTTCATTGAGCCTACACTACAATGTAAACAATATGTGTGCTACACAAGAATGACTATACAATAACATTACAAACAACTCTGATATAAATTTCATTTTGAATTTTAAATTAAGATCACTACTCCTATTAATACTGATTGTAAAATAAATTAATGTGAAAGTGGCACCAATATTATTCTTGATTCATGTTTCTTTTTCTTTTTTAACCAATGGGTTTTTGCATTAAGTCTTAAAACGATGAAAGAAGAAGCTTCTCTTGATTGTCCATGAGCAGCGTTTAGCACTGCGTGATGCACTATTCCAGACACAACAGTGTACCAAAACAAAGGAGAAAAAAGGGGCTAAAAGTCAGGGAGGTGTGGGAGGGAGGAGGGGAACGTGTCTTCTCAACTTATTTTACATGCTCTGCAGCATGTGACGAACAGTAAAACTTCTTATGGGTAATAAAGTTTGACAGGTTGTTGAACTGGATGTCACAGAGGCGGCAGTACTTGCCACTACCGGAGCCGTTCACGCCTTTGTTGGCCGCCGGTGCCGCCTCCTCGCTCGGAGACTTGGAGGAAGGCGACATGTTCTCGTTGGAGTCGGCCTGGTTCTCGGCGGGCCACGTGGGCGAGGGGTTGGGAGGCTGGCCATCTGCCAGGGGCTGGTTCTCCTGCTGGGGCGGCGCCGTTCCTGAACGCTCCTCGGGCTTGTGCCCCCCGTTGACGATGACCATGCCCCGGTTTTTGGGCAGCAGAGGAAGAGGCTCCTTGCCAGGGTGGGGGCAGCCGTTAGCAGCAGGCTGCTGGACCGGCTCCCTGGTTGTTCCGGCCTCTCCTCCTGCACCTCCTCCCCCGTTAACGCTCTGCTCCTGCTCGCCACCCTCTCCCTGCGCCACCGGCCCACCAGTCACATAATCGGTCGGCTTTATCCCAAAGTACGGTGATATCTGCTCGGGACCTTTCACCTTCTTTATTGCTCCAGGATAAAGGCAGTGGGGCAGAAACATGTTCTTGTTCTCGTCTTTTGACGGTATGAGCTGGGGCTCAGCAAAAGGCTTGAGTCCCGGTGGGTGGGGGGGGAACATGCCACCATTCTGCACCATCACCTTCCCATTGCCGTTCTTCTCGCACTTGCCTGGGCTCTTATCGTAGACATCATCAGGGTTGTTATTGCCTTCACTCTTCACGTCCGGGAACATGGTCGCCTCCAGGCTGCCAGTGTCATTGTGTTGCTGCTGCTGTGGTTGTTGTTGTTGAGCGGCAGCGGCAGCAGCTGCTGTTGCAGGGCAAAAGTTCTGTTTGTGCGCCAGGTAGTTCTCCACTTTGTTAAAACTTATCTTGCACACTGCACATTCGTGATAGTCTAACAGTCTTTTAGGGGAGCTACATGTCTTGTCAGAGGCTGGCGAACACTTTTTGCTGAGATCGATAGGAGCGTCCAGCTCCTGCTGCTCCACAGCGTTGCATTTGGCAGCCAGAATAGGTTTAGTGACAGTCAGAGAGGCCTCCAGGTGTTTGGGTACCATACCGGGAAAGATGTCACAGCGTGGGTGGAAGCGGTCCGCTAGACTCTCCACAGCATCCTGGGACGTGCAAGGGTTCATGGGAGGAACTCCGAGGAAGCCTGGCTGGCCCAAAGGGGGCCTCTGGTGGTCCTGGTCGGGCAGACACATCTCATACATCTTCCTGCGCTTGCGGGCCCTTATGGTCCTCTGCATGGACGGCACCTTGTTGCTGGACATGCGTTTCATGGGCGGGTCGTGGCGGGTGGCGCAGTAGTACTGCTTGTGGACCATGTAGGTCTCGTGCCGGCTGAAAGTGATGTTGCAGGCCTCACAGGTCGTCTTGGTCGGGTCGTTGTCGCTCTCCACCAAACCCGTGCTGGGGCTTTTGCTCTCCATCTGCTTCCCGTTGAGCCTCTCCTCGGCCCCGGTCGGGGTGGAGACCTTCTTCACCTGCCCTGCTAGATCCTTATCGGGCCCTTTAGCCCCGGCATTGATCATGTCCAACACGTTGGAGTTGAGGCAGGCGGACTGCATGAGGTGGTTGTCGGCCTCCGTCGGGTGGCAGCCTGTCAACATGCTAACAGAGCTGTGGCTGCTGTTGGGGCTGACCGCCTCAGGAAGCTTATCTGAGAGGGCGGAGAAGTCTGGGGACTTGGCCATGTGTTGCCAGCGGCTGTTACAGTAGTGCTTTTTGTGGACCAAATAGTTGTCCAGGTTGCTGAAGGTGATATTGCATTCAAAACAGGTGGCCCCTTTGGGCATGAGCGGACTGTAGATGACAGGGGGGTAGCTGTTGCCTCCATGGCGCAGCCTCCGGTGGACCAGCTCTGACATTTTAGCCAGAATCTCAGAAGCCTGCGGGACTACTGAAATGTCTTGGGAGAAAGCAAACTGAGACAAGAAGGGACCCATGGGAAATGTAGGCATGTTATGCTGCACAGGGGAGGAGGCCAGTCGGGGGCTGGAGGGCTCAGACTTGATCCTAGTGTAAGAAAAGCTGGCTTTGCTGCCTGGGTGGGCCTCTCCCTTCTGAACAGACAGCATGGGCTTCTTCTCAGCCTTGTCAGGCTCCCCGTCTGTGCTGGTCTCCTTGTTGAGGGTCCCTTTGGGACTCCCCAGCAGAGCCTCTTTCCTGTTGGCCAGCTCATTGCGGGCCTGCTGCTGCTGCTGCTGCTGCTGCTGCTGGAGGCTTTCCTCGGGCCCCCTGGGGGAATGCTCGGTGCCGTCGCCTTCCCTGTGAAGTTTGCTGCCGTGCCCATGTAAGTCCTGATGCTGTAAGAGTTCCCTGTGGCTCTGGAAGCTGATATGGCAGTGATTGCATCTGAAGGCCGCCTGTGACAGGTGAGACATGATGTGATGCTGGAATGTAATAAGAGAATCTGCCGTGTAGTTACAGATTGTGCATTTCAAGCTGGTGCCAGGAGGGAGGCTCTCTTCCATTTTGACACCTGTGAAGGAGATAAAAGGGGAGAAACGCTCAGAATCTCGCCTCCCACTTCTCCTTTAGAGTTAACTGTAGAAACCATCAAACACTCATGCATTATGCCAAGCTTATTCCCCTCCACTAGATATATATATATAAATATATATATTTTTTTTTTTCGCTCAAGGATAAACTGTCAGCTGTGCTCGCTGACAGCAGGATATGTATATTTCTGAAAAGGCATGACAGTCATTTTTTCTGAACCTGTGTAAAACTCTGTCCTTTTGTTGTTGTTTTTCTTTTAAGAAGTAGCCATCAACAAGGACAGTAATATAACAGTTATGTGCTCATTTCTGCAGAGTCTTTGTCACAATTTTGGTAATTTATTAATATTTTTTAAGAAAAAAACTTAAAAAAAAATTCTGATTGCAGCTTCTTTCCTTCCTCCTCTATGACACTAAACTGAATATCTTTGAGACATCTGAAACACTTTTCCACAATTTTCATTTCAATTCACATTTTATAATCTAAATAATCGATTAATAGGGAAGACGATCATTAGTTGTATCCCTAGAAGGCGCCACACCACCAAGATTAAGAGACACAAATTGCAAAATTCCCTTCAACTCTAAGAAAGCTGTTCGTCCTCCTGAAATTGAATATCTTTGAGTTAAGGACAAAACAAGACATTTGAGGACATGAGAAACATGTCAACTAATTGATGAATTGATAAAATAACTGTTATTTTGAGCTGTGAATCTCTGATCCTTCGCCACTCACCGCTGTGCGAGGTGCTCAAGTGCATTTCCAGCGCCCTGGCCCCGGAGAAGCTCTTGTTGCATTGTGGGAAGGGACACATGCTGGGGGTCTGATGGGGTCCGCCGTCATTCTCGTCCACTGCCGTCTCGGGCTCTCTCTGCCGCCCACTGCAGTAGTACATCAGATGGGCCTGCAGGTTCCTCTCACTCCGAAACCAGATCCCACACGCCTTGCAAGGGAAGATGTCCTCTGGAGGGACGAGGAAAGGGGGGGACATGATATCAGGATATGTACAGTACTTTCATATTTATGCACAAGTTTAAAGATAAAGAGCTCCTCTTCTCTGCTCCTGCAGTTCTGACTCTCAAAGCCAGCGTTAAAAAGGCTTTTCCACCAAATCCTCGGCTGCTGCATATCGCCGTGCTGCTACCCCTTCGGTTGGTGCCCTTTCTCAAGGGCAAACAAGAACACCGGACCATCTGCTTACAGAAGCCTCCCTGTCGAGCTGAACCCAGATAGCCCTCGCTTGGTAAACAAACACGCTATTTGCATGAGGCGTGTATTTTGCAATTAGCACGTTAGCTCCAGCTCCAGTGTGTTTATGTGAACCCAAAACTTGAAGGTCGAGCGGCTCTTATCTGTGCTGCAGAGACTCATCTGGGTTAATCGGAGACGACGCTCCTCGTTAAACAGGTGACTGGGTGCACAACTCACTGTTGACGATGGCGGTGGGCAGGATGGAGGCCATGGCGGCCTGCTGCGGCAGGAGCTGGATGCTGTCCAGCAGCCGGGCCGGATACATGCCCTCGCTCAGAGACATGTGGTTCACTGCCTGCAGCCGAGAGTCAAAGTCCACGGCGAACGCCACCAGCTCCTCGCCCTCCATCATGTTCTTGGTGGTGGTGCACCATAGTTGGCCGCCTGGACGAAACAGAGGAGAGGAGACATTTTGAATAAAATGAGAAACAGCTTAGCGGCGTGTGACACATGAGTCACTCTGGACTTAAATGTCAAGGCATTATGCAACATGAGAAACTGTGTTTTTGTGTGCCTTGGGTGGCGTGCACGACATCTTCAAAGCTGCATAACAGCGTGTTGTGAGAAAACACAAGACATTTCAGTAGTAAAGTGATCCAAAATCACAATAGTCTGGACTCTGATTTACAGAGCTGATTTTTTACTACTGTTGTTTTTCATGCTCCACAAATTACATTCAGTTCTTTTTGGTGTCATTAGAGGCAGAAATCCCGTCAAATCAAACCAAAACCATACGACCAAAGGCAACATTTGTTTCTGTAAGTTGGCTGAAAACAGCCCTTTAAAAGGTAATTTCTCCCTTTTTTCACGCTCACATCGGGGTAAACTGTAGCCTACAGTGCTGTTGTCAGCTCCAATGCTGAGACAGGTCCTTCATATTATTAGATTGTTGTGTTTTGGGATTAAGCATTCCTCTGAAATCTTCTGAACATATTCATTAAGTCAGAGAAAGGAGGAGGGGGGAGAAGAGAGTGAAGGTTTTAGCTTCGATAATATTTATCTCAGCACATGACAGGCTTTTCAGCTGCACTTCATTTTCCATTGACGAGATTAAAGTTTTTAATATGACTATTTACAGAAATCTGGCCGGGGAGATAACAACAAACCATGATACGCTGCTGCTAAATGGCAGAATTAGGACATTGTTTCTAAGGAAAGCCGGACAATTAATTAAAGCGCGCTGTTAGCTTTCACAGATGTGCAAACATGCCGACGGAGTGTCGGGCTGAGAGGGGGACATGTGATGTGGAATAAAGAGAGTCCTGAGGAGAGGTGTGAAGGCTAGAAAAGCCCCCACACATGTGGAGCTACTGATTACTCATGTTTACACGAAACCCGCCGAGCACTGGGTTTAAAACCGCCCCGTAGACACGGCGAAGGTGCTCAAGTACAGCTCCGTGTGAAGACAATCCACTTTCCTGTGGATTTACGGGTTGACAACAGAGCCGCCATGACTCTCCACTACCACAGCTTTATGTATAAATCACTGTTCGTGGCCCCATTATTTTAGTTTCAATAAATTGAATATTTCAGATTTCAGATTAAAACCCTTTCTGGCCCCCCTCTCCTATCTGCTGGAAATTAGACCAGTGCAAACGTGTCAAAAGGAGTGAAATAGTATTAAAATATG
The DNA here is from genome assembly GCA_029721515.1 of Synanceia verrucosa. Lineage (NCBI taxonomy): Eukaryota > Metazoa > Chordata > Actinopteri > Perciformes > Synanceiidae > Synanceia > Synanceia verrucosa. The sequence continues at coordinate 25,298,987 of CM056557.1, forward strand.
CTATCTTTCAAAGTCCCATTTGTGTGCAGGCTTCCTCGCCCTGTGAGTGTGCACGAGGGAGCGTGCACGCCCGGCACCACTTTAAAGAGCAGCGCCTATCTGTCGGCCAATCTGCCGTGACGAGGCGCACACTTCAGGCCGCTCCACTTCACCGTTTTGATTCTGTCACACCACACACTGCCTGGAGAGGCCCTTTGAATTTTTATCTCCTAATTAAAATAACAAAACTCCTCTCCACTGTCTGCCCAAGTTACCATCAAGGTAGATACAAACTGCCACCGACAATGGCGGGGAATATATCCGCAGTCGCAGTCACAAAAGTTTCCCTCTGCTCTGAATGGATCTCTTAGTTCAGACGCACTCTGGCTCACAAAGAGAATTGTGAATGACGCTCAGATACAAATCATTTTTGGATCAATCCAAATCAAAGACACTGTGTGCTGTCCTCAGCTGAAATGAGGCAGATTATGTTTTTTTTACTGCATTTTTGAAATGTGGAATATGTGCTCAAATTGCATCCCCTTCAGCCAAGAATGCTACAGATCCATCTGTTGTGTTTGTGAAGCTGGAAGTGAGTTTTTAGGGACTGCATGTCCCAGTTTTCACTGAGGCAGCACTTGTTACAGTCACTCAACCAAGACTGGGTGGTGCGTACATGTGCTCCTGCTGCAGGATGACGCTTTAAACTATAGACACTTCCTCCTGCACGTGTATCTGTTTCCTGTCACATAAAGAAAACACTTAAACGTGCAGGTTTGCACACAAGCAAATGTTGTCTGCGCTGATCCGTACAAACGTGTCATTTTCATGCACCAATGGAGATGTGAGGCCTGGAAAAGAGACAAAAGATCTGCGTCACGATGGGTGATTCGAACTGCAGATACACAGGTGGTGGTGGTGGTGGGTCAAGAGTCAGAGCGAAAAGCCCAGAAACTGGTGAAACTGGGGGAAAGGCTGAGGGAAAAGTGCAGCCCGGCCATTTGCACTTGTTTGCCTGCTAACTGTCTGCAGTGAGCCGCCTTTGTGCAGCGGCCAATGCAGTTGGAATGAAGGCTATTGTCTAAATCCTCCTGCAGAGCACCTGATAAAAGAATAAAGAACTATGACATATTCTAAAAACAATGGAGGAATTAAGGGGGGAGACAATAGGCCAGCTGCCTCATTAAAACAATCAAAAACGGCATCCTGTACGTAGTCCAGATAATTAAAAACCACTGCTTCCTACGGTCCTCTGTGCAGCTCAGCGAGGCCGACGCCGTGGCTCGGCTGGCTGAACGCCCTCTTCCCTCTCTTCCCTTTGATTAATGCTTTATTTGAACGCGCGGCCTGAAGATGAACACATGAAGGAATTCATGAAACAAAATTATAATGCAAACCCTTTTTTTCCCTTCTATAAGTACTTCTGGACTAATCAGAACGTCTCAGGATGAATCACAGGGACTCGTGTCGCCTCTCCTGAAGCCCCCAGAGATTTCAAAGTGCCGGCATCACAGGGCATTTTTTAATTTCCTCACTTTAAATGACTTTATAAGAGAACGGATGTGTACAGTATCTGTACGTATGGAGGGAGGCAGGGAGAAAAGAGCAGCAGATACTTGAGCAGGAATATTTTTATTATTTTTTTGTTGCCTCCCTGCAAACTGCCGCTGCTGCCGTATCTTAATGAAGCCGCAAACAAATCTCTCATGCCTCGTGCAAAAAAAAAAAAAGCTGAGAGACAACAAAGCGGCAGAAATAACAGAAGGGCCCGGATAATTAAACTGGCCTGAAGACAGGTATTCAAATGTTGGTGTGTAAACAGCACAACTCTTTAATAGTTTAGCTGTAAAATGCGTAGTTAAGCACATCAGCACTCGCCTCTCCCATCTGTCCAAACACATTACCGCTGCAGAGGCCATTACAGCACTGGAGTACAGTCCCTCTGCACCACAGCCACATATTATGGGCTGGATGGGGCTCCTGGGAGGACGTAACAGTGGTGGTACCTGAACGCACCGTGGGGTCATGTGCTCAGAGGCGTTGCAGGAAGATTTATACAGTTTTAAAGAGCCAAAGTTTCCTGTAATTGTCTTTTTTCTCTTCCTTTCTTTCCTTGAACGTCTCGTCTCTGTCGGCTCTGCAGACTAACTGCTGCTCTTAATTGTGGAGAGAAGCTGGTGGCGCCTGAAGCCACAGAGAAGCTTGTAATTAAAGACCTCTACTCTTCTTGTCTTCAAATCAGCTCCCAGCTCCTCCCGGTCAAACGGGAAGCGGCTCGTCGCACCTGCGAATATCAAGTAGCCTCGGCAGTCAGCCGGAGCATCGTCGACCTGCCGCTTCACCGTGGCTTTTATCACATGGAGGGAGTGAATTACAACTTCCCCCTGCCCTGGATCTTGTGGAAATATTTGTCACAAATGCAGCGCGTGAACAATATCTGTATCTGCACACCTGACAGCGCCACCGCTGCCGACGACTAAAACAAATCTTGGTGGCGAACGCTGGTAAATATTTGGACTGTTTGTTGGATCATCAGAGTCGAACACATTAGGATGAGTCATAGCTGTCAGCCATCGTCGTCACCATCCCTGGCAGGAAGCAGAGGGTTGGTGGTGGTGGGGAGGACGCTGAGGCGGAAACGCTGAGCGGGAACATCATTCACAGGGTCAAACAAGCTCACTATTATTGACGGTACACTAAACTAGAATTAGCTGACTCTACTAATATTTCACTGAGGCACTGACACAGATTGACTCTCCTCCTCCTCCTCCTTCTTCTTCTCCTCCTCTCGGCCACTAGGAGGCACTCTTCTCATGCTCTAGCTGCAGCCTGATGGACGTCCACAGCAGTAAGCTGCTAAACTCTCATGAGGAATCTGTTTGGAGTCGTCTGACCTGATTTCGCCTAAAACCTTCTATTATTTTTTAAAATATTTATATTTTGTCGCTGCATTTCTAATCAGCACCTTTTTATTGGTGAAATTTCCACAATAATTCGGAGGAATAAATAGAGTAAATGTGTTTGCAGAGCTCTGACTCGTCTTGTCTTGTCTTGTCACAACACCTCCTCTGAAAGAAAACATTTTTGCACAGCAGCATCCTCACTAATTTTAGCATCAAGTGTGTCTTTTTTTTTTTTTTTTTGCAGAAATAGCCGCCACCGAGGCTCATGGACGGCCTCGAGCGAAAGCCACTCGGGTCAGAATCCACAAATTAAAAAGTGCTTCCCAGGGGAGCCTCGGCACGCCGTTTACATTCACAGGCGACAAAGACATGAGGAAGAAAAAAAAAGCAGCACAGCACCGAACAATGTCATTCAGCACACGTTTAGGAAGTGTTTGAAGACATGAAAAACAGAGGGAGGGGTGGAAATGTGATTCAGCAAATGTTTTACCGGGTAAAAATTAAACGTTTCACTTTGAAATTAAAAGACGTTTGGTCTCTGGAGACTTGTGTCTCTCTTTCAGTGCAGGGAGGACGACGCTGGCAGGAGGATGTTTGCCTGCTAATAATGTTGTAATCGTTTTCAGAGAGAGAGGAGCAAAAAATAGAGATGGGAATTAGCAGCTCTATTAGAGAGCAATGGCGGCGCTCGGATATTTAGATTTCAATTTCTTCTCCTGGTTTTGTCACGCAGGGACGCTCCAAACGTCGGTGTTGATTTTTAAACTATTTTTAAAAATAATTCAGACGTTGTGTCGTGCAGGTGCTGTCACTGCGAGACAATGGCATTCCCACAGTACAAAGCTGTTCCCCCTCATTAGCCGCCACGGCGCCGGCTCCTCCCCGTCCTCAGGAGGAGTGGAGGCGACCATTAAAGCGCCACCGCTCTGCTTTATTCTCTGTTTGGACAGGTTTGTCCCCGTTGAGCTCTCCATTAGTCGTCCCCTCTCTGCGGGAGGCGCCGCCTGAGTCCGGTCGACATGTGTTTACCGTGGCCCCCGCTGCGGCGGCAGGCTGGTCCCGGCCCGAGCCCTGCTAATGGGACCGGGAGACCCCTCGTGACAGGGCGCCGCTGTGTTGAGCAGCTCCAGCTGCACCCCCTCCCCTCCCCTCCCCTGCACCAAAATACCCATCATGCCTCTGCGGGAGCAGGTGAACGGCGGAGGGCCAACGCCGGTGAGTTTTTTTTTTCCTGGGCGCCATCGCCACGTGCCTCAGTGCTTCCTCCAACATGGCTCCGGCCTGGCGCCACATGGGCCGGCTTGCCAGTCTGTGTGTGTTTTTAAATGTGTGTGTGTGTGTGTGTGTGTGTGTGTGTGTGGTGGATGCCAGCCCTAATGCAAATGCTCGCCGTTTAAAAAATGGGCGCCTCTCTCCTCCTCTGTCTCTCCTCTTTTTTGGAAAAAGGTCTATTCTGGCCTTCTGGTGCCTGGCACTACTTTTTCTCTTCCAGAAGGACGGAGCGATGCACCTGTCATCCGTTTTGGAATTATTGATCCGGTCACGAGGAAGCAACGGATTTTTTTATTTTTCTTGGCACACTCACATCCCAGCATGCCCTCTGCCTCTGCACCCCTGTAATTCTACATATTGCTTAAAGTAGGCGCTAATTAAATCTTGCCGTTGGTTTGCAGGAGACATAAATAATCTGTGGCTAAAAGGCCTAATTGCGTCGGTCACATTGTGGCGTTCGGGAGCAGCCGCTGCCCTTCCTCGCCACCGCTCTGTCGTTCCTGGCAAGCCCTGGTGCTGCCCCAGGTATCACCAGGCGGCCATCTGGAGCCGACATCTGTCCCTCTATTGATCACAAGGGTTTAGCACTTGATCAAACAGACTGCGACAGGAAATTGCTCTTTTCCCCACAGAAAAGGCCAATCGCCTGCATGAGGGTAATAGAGTGGAACTGAGGCGAGGCAGGCGCCGCCAGCCGGGGCGGCGGAGGTGGCGGGGTGTGCCGCCATGATGCACGGAGGTTAGAGACAAGGCATCATGGCGGCGGACCTTGCCATGTCTCTAACCTCCGTGCATCACCACTCTAACAATCTCTACTTTCCAATCATGCTGATGTTTTTTATTTTTTTTATTTTTTTGAGCACCTGGTGGGGGATTTGCACGCTCTAAAAAAAATCATTTGAAAAGCAGAATTTATCTTTCAAGTCGTCCAGGTAAACGTGTGAGCCAGCAGCTGTCTGAGAGTGAAATATGCCGAATGATAAGCGTGCCAGATGGTGGGAAATTAATGCAAAAAATAAAATAAATAGAAATGTGAGCGTCAACACCAGAAGGCCTTGCAGTCGCTTTTTAATAATAATTAAAAGACAAAAAAGTGAGACTCAGTGTTTAATATGTGGAGAGATGGGAACTCCCTGCCGCCACTGATGCTTTCCAGGCACTCTGCTGTTACACCGTGTTTAGCAAGTATGGACAATTTGATACTGAAGGTGACATTTATTCAGCATTGTGGCAAATATTTAATTGTTCCTGCAGAGAGCGAGATATGTTTCCCCTTGCCTACAGTGCTGGGATTGTCCTTTTGGAATACGATGCAAATTTGGGATGAAGCAACTAATTCCCCCCCCAATCCTCCGCCAGCCTCCATCCTCCCAGGATTCTGATTAATCGTGTGACCGCCACCCCCCCCATCCTCCCTCGCTTTGCATTTTTACACAATCTCGCAGCACCACGGTGAGCTGCGCGAGGTGTTTTTTGCCACTTTTGGCAAAGCTGAAAAGACGTAGCCCAAGGAAGAACAAGTCGAAAAGTACGACGAGTAAGGGTGGTGGTGGTAGGGGGGGAAAAATATGACCAGGGGACGTGATAAAAAATTATCAGCCAGTGTGTTTTCCTGTTTGGTTTTAATCTACATTTAATTAAATTCTTATCTGCTGTGTGCTTATGGCTGCATTTGAATGGCGCCGCTGCATTCATTATGAATGGTAAAATTGAACTCAGTACATTGTGTGTGGCCCAATAAAGAAACAAGAGTCTTATTGCGGTGCATGCAGACATGCAGAGGCAGGCGGAGGGGGGAAATAAGTCAATTAAGATGGGTCTTTAAATTAGGGCTGTATCAAAACAAGAGGAGGGAGCATGCTCCATAATAGAGTCCTGACAGCGCTGCTAATATACATCCCGTTGTATTATGGGATGCACACTTGCTAGATTTACAAGTCTGTCATGATAGTTGGTGGCAGCGGGGGGAAAAAAAACTTGAATGAACACAGAGGTCAAACGGTGAAGAAACGGTAATGAAGAGCTCCTCGTAAAGATTCTGCTGCTTTATGTGAACAGTGGAGGTCAACGGTAGGATATGTGGCACACGGTGAAGAGTTAAACCCAAAGAGGGCTTAAGGGGAGCTAAGAACAGAGAGCTCATGCTGCAAAGTTGGGCCCCGATGAAATCCCTAAATCTGAGCAGTGGTGGGGGGGAGGCCATGTTTACTGAGGCTGCTGACACGCAGTGTCGACATGATTAGGGGTCCGCCTTTTGCATGGAGGGGGAGCAGATGAATGACTGTGGTGCATCAGGGAGGGATCACCGCAGATAATCGCTCCGCCGCCACTGCGTCCTTTCAGATCTGGTCTTTAAAATAATGTCGGGAGTCAAGTCCCTCCAAAGCTTCAGGTTATCTGGTCGCATTTTATGTTTGCTGTTTAAATCTTAAACGGGGACACGGAGCAGCGAAAGGGAGAGCAAATATGTCTGCAGTCGGAGGAACCGGAGTGGAAATGTCATTGGGTGGAGGAGGAGATTAGCCGGAGTCGAGGCTGAGGAGATGAAACTCCTCTCTGTGGCGATGGCGGCGCTCACTCCTCCACAGGAAGTTGACTTTAACCTTGGTTTGGGGGTGGAGGTAATGAATCTGACCTCTTGTATCCACTCAAACACAGAACGGTGTGTTTGGATACACACAGCATAAATTCCAGTATCATAAATACTGCTATCACACCAGCAGAGGTCATAAAGTAGGCCGCCTGTCATAAGGAGCTAGATCCCCCTGCTGTTATCTTTTAAATAAGCACCTTTATCACCGCCCTGCATAAGCAAATTGCATGCAAGTGTGTTGTTTTAACATTCGATGATTCATCCCCTCCTACCGATTCAATTGTCTGCAGTAATATCCAGCCGCCATAGGCATCGGGCGCCATCAACCTGTTCGTTATCACCGGCCGTCCTGTCTCAGGAACTCTTGAAGCGCCACCACGGCGTCGACTCTCCGTCTAACAGTGAGGTCTCTGAACTTCTCACGCTTGATGGCCGAGGCCTGAAAATTACGCTAACAGCTAATTAACATCATAAAGAGCGTTTTTAAACAGGCGGCCGACACCTGCAACCTTCATTTACACACAAAAATACCTGTATGTGCATGTGTGTGTGTTATTTTGCAGATAAGGCATGCTTTTTAGAATATTCATGTTTGGCTGGCACCACTGTCCTGTTTTTATACTGTAAACCAAAAAAAAACTGCAGGCCAAAATAATAATTGTCCAAACAGAGAGCTGGCAGAGCTCCTAAAGCTGTTTGTATGTCAAAAAGAAATGGCTGAAATAACACAGTCCGTTTCTAATTTCTCTTTGAATGTGAAATAGTTTGGACCTGCGGACGCTGCTCTGTCAGTCTGAGACACTTTACTGGCTGGATGAGCTAAGCTGGTTTAGACTGTCCTTTAAAAAACTTCCAGGACGGGACGCTAATGCACTCACACCTCATTACAGAGCCACATTATGGACTACAGCAGTAATACTCCTTTAATCTGCTCCAAATCGCTCTAAATGTCAAACCAGGGCCAGGGACTTCCCAGTTTAGCGCACCAGTAGCTTAGCCCACTATCCCCTCTCTCTTTTTTCTGTATTAGCCAAAGAATTACTCTCTCTGCCAGATCCCCTGAAACTTCCAACCCTTTTGTTCCAACAGTCAATGCACCATTAACATACACTTTGAAACCGCCCAACAAAAAATAAAGCTAAATCTGAAAACAGTTGCTAATGAGACGCAGCATCCCGACTCTGAAGGATCCCTGTGATGGAGAGACTGCGGCTGTTTATTAATAATGAATTTGGGTTGTGTTTTTTTTTTTTACGTTATCAGCGCTCGCACAATCCCGCCAATAGTTTTTTTTGCCCTGATGGGGTAGCTTGGGTTCCTCATTAGCAGAACATATTTAATCCAGAAGTTTCTTATCAAATGTCACACCTGCATCTCTAAATGGCATTTTCACATTCATTCGCCTGTATTTGGGAGATGAGGCTCCAAGGTGCTTTGCAGAGATTAAGAAGGAGAGAGAGAGAGGGAGAGAGTGCGAGCTTATTTTATCATTTAGCGGGTCTGGAAGGAATCCAAGGAGTTTTTGTCTTGTTGTTGTAATTAGAAAGCCTTTTAAGTGATAACGCCTGCATAGGAATATGAATATGTAGCGATCAGGCCAGTCCTCCTCCTCCTCCTCCTCCTCATCATCGCTCTCTCTTTCTCTTGGCTTTTAAATTGTTGAATGCTGAGTTTTTGTTCCACGTACAGCAAGGATTAACTCACAAGCCTCAGAAGTTTAATGAAAGACTTGAAAGTGCACACTTTTCCCCCCCTTGTGTGTTTTTTGTTATTTATTTCCTGCACTGTGACACAACTTTTTCTGTCTTTTCAAGGAAGGACAGACTTCTCTCCAGGGTTCCCAAGCATCCTGGAAAACCTGGAAGTTGATTGACCAATTTTCCATTCATGGAAAAAGTGTGTGAATGCAAACTGGTTACTTTCAGCCTGTTTGCATAAATATCTTTCCAGGATAACTTAATTTTTTACAGGACATTTGAACTTTGTTCTCATTTTCCAAATGTATTCCATGACTGGATCATTAATCATTATCATGTTAATATCATTATCATTAATTTTCCAGGTTTTCCAGGGCGTGTGGGAACCATTTAAACTATCGTCTTCGGGTCTATTTGACATAAAAGGTACCGTGCTTTCTTTCATAGACCAGTCAACATAGCATGATCATATTGTCCTCTGTAGTGAAAATAATGAACATGGTTTCCATCTATCCTGGAATACCTGGAAAAATGCAAACAGGTTAAATGTTACTTTAAACCAGTTTGCATAAATAATTTTCCAGGATAACTTAGCCACTTCCAGGACATTTGAGCTTTGTCCTCATTTTCTGTGTGTATTCCATGACAGGAAGATTGGTCAATAACTTTCCAGGTTTTCCAGGATAGAGCAACCAACTTCACATATCATCATATGGTCCTGTGTAGTGAAAATAATGAACAGGGTTGCCACACCTCCTGCAAAACCTGGAAAGTTATTGATCAATTTTCCAGTTATGGAAAACGTGTACAATGACAGTTTTCCTGGAAATTTATTTATGGAAACAGGTAAAAAGTAACTTTTAACCTGTTTGCATTTGGTCACAAGGCAAGGATAACTAATTTTCCAGGATAACTTAACTGTTTCCAGGCCTTTTTTTCTCATTTCCATGACTGGAAAATCATTTTCGAGGACGCATGGGAACCCTAATGAATAATTTCTGTCATATTCTACTGAAATAAATGAAAAAAACAAGGTAGAGTTTCATGACACTCTATATAAATTCTTCTAAATCAACCTTTACAGAACAGTCTGAATCCAAATATAGTCAAAATAATTGAAAATATCTGAGGTTTATTTGGTCAAAATGAGGCAGAGTTTGTTAAAATTAATTATAACACTAATCAGTTGGCTGAAAAGGTATATTGAGTGTTAATTTATACAAAAGGGATGTAAAGGACAAAAACAAAGCAATAAAACGCACCTATGTGTAATAGAATGCGCTGTTTAAATCTAGATATTCTGCTCCTTCGTCTTCCTCCTCTCAGCTTTAGTCGCTGTGTATATCCAGATAAAAAAAAGCTGCTTCTGCTGGAGATAAGTGCAAAACTGAGAAGTATTGATCCAGTAATAGTGGTTCACGCTTTGACTCTGACACCTTAACCCTGCAGACATAATGTCATAGCCTCTTATCCTCTCCTCTTAACACCAACCTGCCTATCTGCCGCCAGCTGTCACCTCCAGTAATACGCTTCTCAAACGCCGCCTTAAATCACTGAAATCATTGCACTTTCACACATTATTTATTTCCCCTCTCACCTCTTAAAAGTGAAGCCTGATTTACAGTTGGGTAAAAGCGTGTTCTCCTCTCTTTTTTCCATCCAACACTTCCTGTCCAAGGTAATTCCACTTCTAGCGTTGAGCGAGCCGCTACCTAGCAATTACTGTTAGCTGTGTGTGATTGTGTTGGTACCACTGTGTCACAGCAGGTATGAATGAAATGCAGCTTAATTACTCCACAGCTAAACTGTGTATTTTTTTCATCTGCTGCGAATCACAAGTTTAAACCACTGGAGGGTGCCAGTGATAATTAGCACCTAGGATCCTAATAGAGGGAGTGATCACACTAAAGTTTTTGGTTATTTTTCTGATCGATGCGTTTCAGGGCCGTCGCTGGTTGGCCAAACGTTGACGTTATATGCATTATAAATGGTGTTTATTATCTGGCAGAGGGCGCAGATTCAAGGCTCCGGTGGAGCCCAAAGCGAACCTCCAAAGCGAGTTTATGCACCAGGGTTTCTAATTAGCTCTCTGAGGGCCGTGGTTAGCGCCGGCGCTCCTCACAAACAGCCGCCGGGAAGTTGAGCGCTAACTTGGAGCGCTCCATATGTCGCCCAGGAGGCCTGAGAGACGTGATGATCCTGCCTGGTTCACATTAGGAGATGCTCTGTTCGCTTTATTTCCCCTTATTCTCACCAGCCGAACCGCTGAGCGGCACTCATCGTTAGCTTAACGAGCACAGAGGCTAAAGCAGGGTTCCCATGTGTCCTGTCCAGTCATGGAAAACATGGAAAATTATTTTTAAAAATCATTTATTTAAAAGTAACTTTTAACCCGTTTGCATTCGCTCACAAGGCATGAGGATGATAAATGATTTTCCAGGACATTTGACCTTTTTTAATTTTCCAAAATTTCAATAATTTTCCAGCAGGGTTCCCACGCATCCTGGAAAACCTGGAAAAATATTTTCCAGTACTAGAAAACATGGAAAATGAGGAAAAAGGTCAAATGTCCTGGAAACAGTCAAAATATCCTGGAAAATTATTTATGAAAACTAGTTAAAGATAAACCATTTGCATTCGCTCACAAGGCATGGGGAGGATAAATGATTTTCCAGAATAACTGAACTGTTTCCAGGACCTTTTTTCCCCTCATTTTCCTCATTTTATAAACTGGAAAATTGGTCAATCATTTTCTAGGTTTTCCAGGATGCATGGGAACTCCCAGAAAAGCTTAAATGCACAAAAACAATGAATAAATGCATAAAACACATATATATCCATACTGCTTTATAACAATAAACAGAAGACATTATAATGCATTTTCGTAAGGTCAAGTATCCTAATACTTACTGACCTTTTCTTTATATATTAGGAAAGCAAACATAATCAATCACATGGTAATGTATCATAACAGTGATTATTAAGCATTATAACTGCAGGAATTATAACACCATGCTAACAGTAATAAAACATTATGATTCATGAGTGCTTATAGATATTCAGAGTGTGTTTATGATGCGTTATAGACACAGAAAGGGTTTGATTGGAGGAGCTGTGATTAGTTTCATGGTTCCTCCTCTAAACACTCTCATCTCTCCATCCTCTGATGATCTTATTTCTGCCTCTCAATCAGCACGCCTCTTTTTCTTCTCTTTCTTCTCTTTCTGACCTCCCAGAAAAGGAGAGGAGGATGTGCCTCATTAACTGAGGCATCACACTGGCTTTTCCAACTTATTGTCTCTCGTACCTTATCCGACCCTTCATCTTAAACTTGGAATAAATTAGAGCGATAAGGATCCTGCCTGAGCCATTAGTCACAAATGAAGAGGGAGGAACAATGAGGCTGAGATCTGACGCCGATTCATAAAAAGAGGCAGATAGGCCGTGCAAATTGGGAGCGACGTGATGCAAAAATCAGACATTATTCTCAGATCAAACACGTCTTTACCTCTGACATGTATTTGCTTTTAATACATACATTGGATTGTGATGTTTTGCACAGTTTCTCCATTGACACTCGAGTTCAAATGACAGTCCTGAGTAAATAGGAAAAGGGTTTGATAAGAGGATTCAGTTTGTTCAAGTTCAAGAAGCTCGGACGCTATCTAGTGTTTAGTCACGGCTTAATACTTCTAGTGTTTTGGATGAAGGAGTTTTTTTTACTTGAGGACAATAATTGTTAACTTAAATCAGTAGAGTGGCGCATCGCGGGCCGAGGTAGCGTCGCTTCTTTCTGGAGAAGACAAACGGGTGGATTGAAGGTCTCTTGAATCGGGGCTGTCGCTGGGGGTAGGGGAGCTCTTGTAATTTGCAGAGCTGAATCCGTGGAGCGGCCATAAGGGAATAAGTTGGACGGGGAAGAAGACAGAGAACAAACCTGGCAGGCATGTTGAGGCCATGCCAGTCCTGCCTGCGCCACGCGGTGTGGCAGGGCGGCGGTGCCAGGAAATGTGGCAAGAGGAGGAAAGATCAAACAACAAGGGCTGCAGATCTCCACCAATCTGCTCTGTATTAATGTCAGAGCCAAGGAGCAGCTGAACCAGACGTGATCCACAATGTGTGACAGCCATGTGTGTCGATATGACCATTCGCTGCAAACTGGACCGCGCTCGTAACGGCCTGGCGGCGCCGGAGACGACTCAGAAAACTGTCGCAAACATTTTCGTCCTCCATAACTTGCTCTCTGATTTTCTTTTATTCTTTCTACCGTCTCCGTTGTACCAGAGGTGTTTTTGGACATTGGACACACGGTGATGGAGTGGCGGGATCCTGACGGCGCACGGCTCCAGCGGGCTGAACACCCGGGCTGTCGTCCCGCTCCAAAAACTTGTTCTGTATCGCCGCAATAAAGCAAGCAGACGGCAAATGAGCTCCACGCTGCCATCGCTCCCTCCCGGACAGATGGCAAAATTAGACAATATGCTTTCCAAAATTACACTGAAATCACATGTGCCTCGTGTCCGCCTGCCTGCCTCTATGTCGGCGGCGGCGTCCATCTTTACCAGGGTGTGGCGGCGTTGTTCAGGCTGATGGTGGTGGAGGAGGGGTATAGGAAGCTGGAGCCAGCCTCATTGCTGTTGATTGATATCGGAGCACTAGGATGGGATGTAGGGCCAGCAGGAGCATCGGTGGACGAGGAGGTGGGAGGAGGCCTGTTCTGTTACACTGCATGATGAACAGCCTGCTATTTGGAGTGCATCTGCAGGAGCGCCGGGAGCAAATGTTTGAGTGGAAACCGACAAATCTCCCAGTGCATTCTGGGAGCGTCTGGTGACAACATCAGCCTCTAGCCCTGCTCGTCTTTTTCAACCGATAACAGTATCTGCCACCGATACAGGAGTCTCTGGAAACTGTGCCATTTGTTGGAAATCTGAGATAGAGATGCAGAAGTTGTCACGTAAATAATTTAGCAGACGGAAGAAGGAAAAAAAATGAAAAAACACTGCATCCCAAAGAAAAAAAGCAAAAAATTGACGTACATCAACTTGAATGCATCTGAAAGTCACCTCCAGCTCAGCCGCAATGATTAAAGTATCAATTTGAAAGAAGAGAAATATCCTCTAATTAACTAAACAAACATAAACGCAGCCATTAGCCGGGATGAAAGCGGCGCTGCAGATGGCAGGATAGTCGGATTCTGGACTGAGTCACTGAGTGAAGCAGCCAGACGAAGTGAGTCAAAAAAACAGGAAGTTTCAGAGCAGACTGATGGTATATGTTCACTCCATCTTTGTGCCCCGTTCAAGCAATTACATGTTTCTATACAGGATGAGGAAGAGGAGGAGGAGGAGGAGGAGGGGGAGGCATCATGTGAAAAAGTCATTTCGCCGCTGCACTCTTCAGTTCCGGTCATGCTCTGTACCGACGCAAATTAAAACCTTTCCCGGTAGCCGGTATGTAAATACGCTGCCTGCTGCGCTGCGCTTTAATGAGCCATGATATGAAAGACATCTAAAACCAACGGGAAAATAAGCGTCCACTTAAAGGTGGGGTGCGTCTGACAGGTGACAGGTAGAGCCAGGTTTAAGACAGGGTTTGGTGGTGCAGGATGATGGGGGCAGACCAGGAATAATCTGGAGCTGCGAGCCAGCTTTTTAGCCTCAGGCGCTTCAGCAAATTCTGGGTGGCGGCGGCGGAGCGGGAGGACGAGGAGCAGGTGGAGATTGTGTATTTTTAAGAGGGCTGGATGTTGTTAGGTGAGAAGTGAAAGGAGACAGTTACTATGTCCCCCCCGCCTTGAGACACAGCTCATTGTCACCAACTTAAAAAATGTACATAATTTCCCCTCCGCTCAGACACACTCAATCCTCTAATAACCTGTCTTCTAAAAAAAAAAAAAAAGGATTACCTATCTGGGAAATCTGCTTTGTATGCAGAATGTGATGGAGGAATGGAAATGAGCAACTGTTCAAGATGGCGCCTTCCAAAAAAAAAAAAAAATAGAGAGAGAGGGGGGGGGGAACCACATCTGCACAAACCGATTAATCCGAAACATTCAGAGGGAATCTCAAGTCATTTACAATATCACAGAATCCATAATCAAGATTCGCCGGCAGAGCCTCGAGTCTGCGGCGCCGAGTCAACGCCCAGTTCAATGAGGGCTGATGGGATGTATAATTTCATGACAGATGCACGCAAACACAGACGAACACAAGGTCATTTTAACATTCACAGGCAACAACAACAAAAAAATACAACAACTTATCCCAGAAAGGGAAATACACACCCAATTATTATTAACAGGCGAACGCCGGCGACAGCAAATGAAATATGTAAAACGAGCGTTCACTGGCTATTCAGCAAATGCAAATTCAGCTTTATGTACAAAAACGTGTGCTGCTATTTATAGCAGCGACAGTAGCTATCCAGAACCGTCCTCTGGGTGTAAATATGAGTCTCTAATTGGACAAATCCCAATGTGTGCGAAACATTAATTAGGATGTTTATTGTAAAGATTATGAGTTATTTGTTCTAACAGGTGAGTCGGTGAGAAGACAAACCACTTCTTGGACTTTGAATACAATGCATTTCAAATGGGAGGGGGAGAAGTAAATAGGGCGAACTCATATGTAGATTTAAAAAAAGAAATCCGTGGCATGGTTTTTGGTTTGAACCTTGCCAAGCCGTGCTAAATCCACTCTTTAAAGCCACGCAGCGAGCTATGAAGGGAGGAGCCGCCTGATAGGCCGCTGAGATCCATTGTTGTTGGGCCATCTGACGGTCGAACTGGTGAGGATGGGAGGAAACACAGGAGCAGACCGGTGGGGTGCCTTATGAATTTAGACTAAGTTGAGATTCAGTGTTTGGCCGAAAGATGCTCTCTCCTGTGAACCGCCAACAAATACAAACCAAACCCACCAAGAAGCATAGCCTCTTTGAAAATCTGCTTTTCGTTTTCTTTTTAACACTTTCTTTTTATCTGGACTTAATGAAAGTAACGACGTGCAGACAAATAAGTGATGCTGACGTAAAGTCTTGTTGCTGCTTCAAGGCTGCAACCCTCACTGTTTCCTGTATTCACAATTAATTTGTGTCCATGAAAGGGGCAACATTTGAAGAAGTTTGTGACATTATAAGAGAAGTTATTCTTATTTTTGGTGCGTTTTCCTGTGAACATCGAGCAACAGAAGCGAACAGAAGTGTTTAGGCAACAAAAGATCCTAGTTTTAGCTCAAATTAGTAAGTTTGACCTAATCGGTTCAGTTTAAGCAGCAAAAATACTTGGTTAGGTTTAAGAAAATATTTTAGTGTTGCTTAAACAAGTATGTATAACCTAATTGGTTAACAAAAATGCTTGGTTTGGTTTAAGAAAAGATTATAGTGTTCCTAAAACAAACATGTATGACTTAACTGGTTAAGTTAAGGCAACAAAAATGCTTGGTTAGGTTTAAGAAAAGATTATAGTGTTCCTAAAACAAACATGTATGACCTAATTAGTTAAGTTAAGGCAACAAAAATGCTTGGTTAGCGGCTAGCGTTATCGTGCTAAAGCATCTGGACTGACTGGGATGAAGGGAACGGGGACTTTTTGCTCACAACTTCCGTCTGTTCTTCAGTTTCTTTTGTGGCCAAAAAAACTATGAAAGCATCGTCAAAAAGTGATGTCATCAGTGAACGCTGGTGAAAGACACTTCCTGTTTGCTAAAGATGCTGAGTCATATATCCGACCAAAGCCTGGATAAAGACCCATCTCTGGCCCTGGTAACTTTCTGTGACCTTGTGGGCCTGAATAAGACGGTAAAATTGATTCAGCCCCTGTAATAAAAGAGCACACCCATTATCAGCGTTATAATTATAATTAATACAGGCGGCAGCAGCACAACTATTATTTATGATGGGGGGGCACAGTAAGCAAACACAATAATAATCTGCTCCATATTTTTATTGATATGTTGATGAATGGCTCTCTTTCACACCAAACACCAATGGAATTTCTCAGCCGATCGTACAAGTGCTGATTATTTCAGTTACCCCCCCAGGCTTTCATTACCCCCTTTGTTTGTATCACCTTAAGTCCCTGACTCCAAACCTCATTACCCAGAACTGGATCAGGTGATAGAGTCCGCTAACCTCCAGGAGGTGAATTACTGTCAGAAATAAACAGTCCAACAGCAACATCACACGAGCATCCAACCCCACCCCCCACCACCACCACCACCACCACCCAGCGCTTTGTCTGCGACGAGACCTTTAAGTTTAAAGGGAAGCAGCCACAGACGTTTCAGAACATGTCTACTGTTAAAATCTGACGTTTGGCTCTGAATTCAGGCCAAACTCCAGTCATTTTTTGTCTAATTTTGAAAGGTGCAGTGAAATAGTCGGCTCTGATTGGACATATCGCTTTTATTTGATTGTTTGTTGGCCGGCCCGCACTAAAAGATGTTCTCCGCACACAGCGACATGTTTTCACATTTAACAGTTTTCTTTCAAGCTGATTTTGCTGATGGAGTCCGTCAAATACTGAAATCTCACACGATCAAACACAACTTTATCAGTAACAAAAACAACTTTTGCACAACTTTGTAGTGATAAAAGTGAAGACTATGAGTGAAGTCATGGCGATAAATAAACGCTTGTCTTCCTTGGTGATCTCCCTCCAGCCAGATGACTCCTTATTAGGGTTTCACAGTGATATAATGAGGAGGAATCCCAATCTGCTCATTTCAGATCAGCTAATCATCCTTCTTGAGACGATTTCAACACGAGCGACAAAAAAAAACAGACTTCGGCTTCAGTGGCATCCAGTTCAGATGCTATGTCGTCTATTTAAAGGTAGGACTGGTTATATATGTCAATAATAAGATGTTTTAACCTCTTCAGTGACAAAAGTTCAGTTTAGGCTTTGTCATCGTGTTCACCATGACTACAGTTCCTCCCTCAGTTTTCCAGAGCCAATCGTGGGATGTGAGAAAAAAAAACACTTAACTGAAATATCTGGTCAGATAATCTTTAAAATCTGAGCTTTTACTGACCGTCTGGAGGAGTCAGACCCAGAGTTGTATTGATTCTCGTTGAATTTTAAGGTTAAAAGACGTCTTTAAAGTGAAGTTAAAATCATATAATAAGAGAGTGCTGGCAGAGTGCATTAAACAGCCTCTGAACATCCCATAAATACCAGGTTTACTGAGCATAAAGGACTCAAAGTGTGTGAAATAAAAACGACAGCACCCTTCATATCTAGGTTATCCTTTATAATTAGGCGTCTATGTAGCTTATGCCATTTCCCCTGTTTGATAATTGTAGTCCATCCCTCCTAATTTTGCACCAGAGTCAGAAAAAAAACCTGCTTATTTGTGCCTATCTTCCTTATTAATTCTCCTCACAAATCCTTGATTATTTTCCAATCCTTGCCTCTGATATCTCTGGCTCTGTTTGTCTGTTTCCTCTCACAGTCTGCCTTCCTTCTCAATCGCCTGTTTTGTTTCCCGTTTTAATGAACAGTTGGATTCTTTTATTTCTCTACAAGTGCTGGATTTGCCTTATCGCCCCCCCGTCCCTTTGAGGGTTGCCAATTGGTTTTATCCATGGATGTATCATTTCTTAGGCTTCCTCTTTTTTTCCCCACAAAGAGAAAGAACCACTCCGTCAACAAGCCTCTCCGGAGCCACAGATTAAAAACCTCAACATCACCTAGCTTCCAGCGCTACTCCCAACTGGTTTGTGTAAAACTCAATTAAACTTGTCCCCACTGAATTTCACATTACAGTACATTAAAAGGAAATTCTTCAAGCGTGATGACAAAGCTCAAACCTAGCTTCAGAGCCGCCGTTTAGGAGCTTTTCCGAACCGCCGTAGTCTTCAGGGTTTTTTTTTTTTTAGCCTCGTGTCGACGCAAAAAATAAAAATGCGCTGAACACAAAGACAAAGGAAAAAGGTTTCTTTTGACTCGGGAGGAAAAACAAACTTTCTGATTTATTTATTTACACAGAAGTCACGGCGCCTGCTTGATGCGCTGCTGCGAACAGCCAGGTCCAGCTCTATCAATTAGCTCCCTTTGATGATTAAAGGTGCAGTACGCTCAAAACAAGCAACCAGGACGCAATGATAGTTGACATCTTTGTAAAATGCAGATGTTAATCTCTTTTTTTTTTTTTGATCTGCGTTTCAGAGCCTCGGCGAGTCGATAACAAATTATTCCACCGCCTTCATACAATCTGTCTGGGTGAAAAGGGAGCGCTCAGTCAAGCGTTGCGCCGACGCGACCAAACATCGCAGGTCGACGTGCGTGTTAACTTCATTCACATGTGATGATGTGCTTTCAACTACAAGATAGAGGGTTTAAAGGGGAGGGGGCCTCTTTGTGAGCAGCGTCTTATTCTTTTGTAGTTTGTGTGGGAGAGGAGAAAAACATGGAGGGTTTCCTACAAAGAGGGAGGCTTGGCGTCGCTTCAGCCAGGTCGGCTTTACCTCCACCACCTCCTCCACCTCCTCCACCTTATCCCAGGAATTTAAGGGCAGCTTTGAACCCTCTTGTGTTTCTCCGTCAGCCACCCAAAGGTGTTTTTTGTGTGCTGAGATTAGCGAATGAGGTTTAGTCTGTGTTTTGGGCCAAACATGGCCATCCTCTGACACGAGGGCGGACTCCGACTCGGACTGGGCTCCGGACCAAGATCACTCCCTCTGGTCTCCTCTGCTTCCTCCTCGCTCCTCTCCAACTCCTGACATGTGTCGATGCCACAGATCTGCTGTGGAAGATACGACCAGTTGAAGGTCAGGGCGAATCCCCAAAGCTGGGAGGAAGAGAGGAAATAATCCCTTCCTCCTCCTCTGCTTTATTTTATTTTATTTTTATGCTGATGGACTATTTAAAAAGTTCATTTTTCTTAAACGCTTAGCATATTTCACGGTGCTATAATGCTGCTGCTATAATGTGAAATCTCCATTAGCCCAAAGATGGGCGCTGCAGTAATGCAATGGATATGTCAATTTTCTTGTTCTGGAAAAAAAAGATTTAAAACCCATGTAATATTCATATTTTTTTCTATTTCACAGCACAATAGGCAGTGAGGAACTAAAGTGATTATACATAGCCAGAGTCAAACTGCTGCTCCCTTATCTTTTATAGTTTAATAAATCAACAGAGGCGGAGCGCAAATATACTGGAGTCATTTCCACAGTCAAATATGTTTGATGAGATAAAAAAGGGGATAAGAACTATTTAAATAGAGGGTTATTTTAACATGAAAAAATGGTCCTGGAGGTCCTGAGCAACCAAAACTTGAACATCGATCAGTCCAAAGTGTCTTTCTGAGGCCAGGTTAACTCAGACATGAGGCGCCGTGTAATTATTTGCTTCTTACAATGTCCTCCTCTTCAGATTTGTGAGGACGGCGAGCAGAAAATCTGTTTACTATGGAGCCCACTTCCCCTCTCTCTCTCTCTTCTGTGTGGATGAATAATTCATAGTGAGAGCCATAGGCATATGCAAGGGAAAAAAAGTGTTGAAGAATATCACACCAAAGATGGCATCCTCCATTATGAGCGCTGTAGCCGGCGTGCCCACAGACCTCACATAATGTAATTGGATAAAAGTCAGATGGTGCATATTGAGGAGCGACGTAAGGCTGCAGATATTCCTCTGCAACGTGCTAATTGACTCAAAGAAAAAACCTGCACAGCTTATTGTCTTCATATATTTATCTCCAACACCTCATTACTTACTTTGTGCAGTTACAAGAAATAAATTGTGTTCAAAAAGCATGACCCCCCGAACAGAACAAGGAGGCACGAGGCCCAAAAAAGAAAAGTCCTTATTCTGATTGTTTGTTGTCGTTTTACTTCTGTTGACAACTCGTCTCGTTGCTGAATGAAACGCTCTGACATGTGTTTTACATATCAAAACTGAGCCGGGTCTTTCATTCGTCGTCGCTGAAGACATCTTTATTGACAGGTAAAACCCCAGAGATTAGACATGGTGGGCTAATGATCCAGACTAAAAGTACTAAAACGATAAAATAATCCTGTGGAAATGTGGCTGAGAGGAACAGTGTGAGGCAGAAATAAGATGTAAGATCACAAATGTGTTTTCTTTGATGTAAAATCTTTACTAGGGCTGGGTACTGGGGAGGACTTCACGATACAATACGTATCACGATAAGATACATTATTGTGATATTCTAAACAAATTACTGAGAAATATAAAATGCAGAGAAATATATATATATATATATATATATATATATATATATATATATATATATACATATATATATAGAGAGAGAGAGAAAAAAAATATTTTTTACATATAGAGCCTTATTGTAACGTTGCTCTGAACACTATGCAGCTGGAAAACTGGAGATTTAAAACAGGATTATCTGATCTTTTCTAACTACCAGATAGATAGATTGATCGATAGATCATTTTCCACTTTTGTTAACATCTCTTCATTGATCCATTTATTACTTGATGAACAAAAAGTGACGCCTTCACGTCTTGTTTTGCCCAACAACTACAACTATCTATATCCAAAAATCAAAATCATTACTGTAATTTGAGATGTAGAAAAGACACAAACCAAATCTTCATGTCTTAGTAGTAAAAATGACTTAGCTGCATCAATTTATTGATCGTTGACTCATCAACTGATTAATTGACTGATTATTTAAACTCAACATGTATTTTCATAGAATCGTTTGTTATTATTATTTGTCCTCATCAGTGAATTAACTACAGAAGTGTAGCTGCTCTCCACACTGAAGCTGAGGATGAGGATGAGGAGGAGGAAGATGGATGTGGTGGTGGAGTCGCTGTAGAGAGCAGTCGGCGGGGAGGCTTGCTTAATTCCTGACATGAAATATTACCTGCAGCTCTCCACAGAGCAGCGCTGCTTGGATGGTGGTGCAGATAGCATCCATCCCTTCAGCGCCACAAACAAACAAACAAACAAACAAACAAAAGCTGCAGGACCTCTGACCCGACACAGGAAGTACAACTGATAAGTTAGTAGCAATTTCTGCGGCGTCTCTCTCTTTTCTTTGAACGGCGTCGGGCTGCCTTTGGCCCCAGTTTCACCTTGCTACGCCGGTGCCCTTCTATTAAAGGTGGTAATGGCTGCCAGCTTCCCTCAGGCCTCCTTTTTAATATTTGTCACTCATGAAAGAAAGAGGGTTAGAGAAGGAGGAGGAGGAGGAGGAGGAGGAGGGTGGGGATGATAAATCTTACTTTTGCCAGCTAAGGGCTTCTATCTCCCAAACAGAATAAAATCCAGTCCAAAACACTGCTGTGCGCATTAGGAAGCTGTGGGTTTAAGCCTCGTCCGCCGTGATCAAACCAGGATTTATGAAGCATCATAACTCCCGACAACATCCAGCGGCTTATTAATTTTATATATTTCTGTCCATTCCCTGATATTCCCGGCCTTGACAGTCACTCAAGATAAGCCAAAAGCGTTGTGACAGGATGGAGTGTGAGTATATTTTTCACTGTTCTGCCGCTCGCCTGCAGTCGAATAGATTTTAGCGGAAACCTTGAGACTGCCGCGGCGTGATTTGTCTCCGGTTTTTGTCTTCGCTCGCAACCTTCCCATTTGTAAGGGCCCTTAAATCAGCCTCGCTGAGCCATGAGGCCAGACCGGATATATTTCAATATTTAAGCACAGAGAGACAGAAGGAGGTGATTGGCTCCAGCAGAGTATCACACATGTGGTTGAATTTTAATCAAAACACCGACTAATCACCATTTACAGGCCGCCTATATAAAGGCCCGCTCTGCGATACAAGAGGGCAACAAGCTGATAGGGTTTAATTTAGCTAGAGTCCAGGTCGGAGGAGTGATTTAATGTGGCCCATAGGAAAACTGAGCTGGAGCAAGGGAGGGGAAGTGGTAGTTGTTTAAGCGGCGATCACAACGGTTCACGTCAATAAAGGCCGAAAACGTTACCAGGAACTCTGGAGAGCTGCAGAAGCTGTGAAGGGTTTCCTTTAATCCTGTATTCCCAGCAGTAAAGTAGGCCACGTAGAGCGAAAATATGACGTCATTGGATCTGTCCACTGATTTTTGCTTTCTCTGATTCTTTCAAGATCAACGCAACTTTTGCACCAACACATTCCTTTTTAAGTACTCCATTACTCAGAAATCATGCAAAATGATGTCACACGTTCCCTCGTCTTGGTGCAAGAAGTTATTTTTTCCAGGTGCAAAGTGCACAGAGCAACATAACAACAATGATCTATAGAGAAATAAGATGCAGTGTCATCAGTAAACAGTAGTTTCAAACACCTGCAGGAAGAACCATTGAACATCTTCTGTCTGAGCTCAGATCTTTCCTCTGATTTCGTCCCTTCCTCCACTTTCATCTGCTCTTGGCTAACTGTGCTAACTGACTAAGACCCTTAGCATGCACTAGCCATGCGACTGAAGCACTCGGCGGCGGCGAGGAGGCAGGCAGGATGTAATCTCTGGGAGCTGTTGATACAGGGAAACACACAGGGTTTGGGTCAAAGGGATTAAAACGGTGGAGGTGCTGGATGTAAGAAGGAGAGGCGCTGTGGAGCAGCGGGCGAGCCACCCCATAACAGAGAGGAGTGGGAGATTACAGGGAAAACGGTGCGAAAAAGGGGGATTCCTGCGAGGAGAGGGGAGGCAGTGACTCCGAATGGCATCGGAACATAGCATTAGCGGCTACTATTCAACAGTATGCAGGCTTAGCGGGCTCAGGGCGCTTCTCTGTGGCGACCAGGTGATGCTCGCTTTCTACAGGTCACAGGTTACCAACTTCTCTGTTGTGCCAGGCGCCGGCATATTCATAGCTTAAAGACCCAGAGGGTGGTTGTTGGTTTTAATATGCATCTCTGCAGCAAAAGGTTTTAGTGGAAAACAAAGGCTATTTCAAGAGAATGTTCCTTTTTTTAAATATACATATAAATATCTATTATTGTTTTCAAGGCACTGGGTCTGCTGTAGGTGACAGCATGGACATGTTGAGCTCCTCTTGAGGAATTTATCTCTGCCACTAAATAACAGCAGAAAATAAAATCTTCAACAAATGACGGCGAGTCCATGCAAACCTCACGTGGTTTGGATGAAGCTCCATCAAGTAAAGATAGATATACATGTATTTATATAGGACTGAAACCTTTCTCGCTCAGACCCAAATGCTGCACTCACAGCTTCCATTTCACAGCTATATCTATATATATATATATATATATATATATATATATATATATATATATATATATATCCATCAGTTCCATCAGTTTTTTCCCTTCAATCCAGGGGCTCAGATTGCAGCTACATTTCACGTTGAATAGACTTGTGTTTCCAGCAGTCGAACCCTCTTCTAGCATGCTGGCTAGTGGAGCGATGACAGATTGGTTTCCACTCAGTGCACTGGGAGCACAATGGAGTGGCTTTGACAGAGTTAAGAGAAACAGTGCATCAGTGCCCCCCTCCTCCACCTCCTCCACCTCCTCCACCTCCACTCCCTCCCTCTTCCCTGGGGCTCAGAGAATGGATGGCCCTGTCTGACCTGGACGACACTGATGTCTGCTCCTCTACACTACTGTACCTACAGCACGCCTGTCTGCTCGCTCGCCGCTCGCTAACAGGAAGCACAAACCGGGAACACCCATCTCTGTCACCAGGCGCCGACAGGCAGAGGTCAGCAGAGCCCAGAGGAGGAGGAGGCTTCAGCCGATATCACCGTGAACGTCCGAAAAAATATATAAAAACAGCTCCATATCTGAAGTGTAATTTAGCGGTTTGATCCTGAAGAAGGATTAAAGAAATCCACACGTAGAAACTGTGATGTCACTAATCTGCAATATTTCAAAGTTTATTTCCTGTGAACATGGACCCAAGCTGTTCTGAAGAACTGCCATCAATCAATCATCAATACTTTTCTTTCTTTGACATGGAGGAGAGATTCAAGCTATTAGAGTCAGGAAGTTATCAACAATAGAAGAAGAAGCTTTCTATGTTACATGAGAGCTTTAAATGACAAAACCAGCCGTTCGTCTCACCTCGTAGTTTACGACCATTTCAAGTTCAGCGTCACCACAGGAAGTAACCCTGCTGGTGTGGCAAGTACCGAGAAATTTGACCAGATGTTTCCTTACCAACCCTTAAAGCCTTAACTCTTTGAGCACCAAGGACGTATATTTCCATTCTTTACAATAAAACCATATGTACAGTTTTTACTTTTTTCAGCAGCAGGTCGCTGATCGTGCTCTCACACAGCCTGTCAGTAATGCTGGGGCTTCTGGGAGATGTAGTCAGAGCTTAAAGAGACGGTATACACCACAGAGATCAAAACAGGAAGTGGAGACGATCGAGATTAGAGAGCAAAACAAACAGAATCTGGACAAAAAGTGGTGATTTTGGTGAAAGTGTCCTCTACTCTACCTCTGATAAAACAAGAATGGAACAAGATAAAAACATTATTTTTTCATGATGAAATAGAGAGTCTCTTCTTTCATTTGAGCTATTCACTGTTTTCAGAGACATAGTACAAAATATTCTGTAGGTCTAGAAATATAACTCAAAATGGACAAAAAAAATGCTGGAACAAGACACTTTCTGTTTTAAAAAACTGTCACTTAAAGAGTTAAAGCAGTTTCTAAGGTGTTTCTACCGTAGGGGGAGAACCAGCAGGGGGTAATAATCAGTCATCAGCAGTCAACAGATTTTAGACACCTAAAGAAAATCTGTTTAAATGTATATTCGAAAATATTTTGTCTCATTGTCTGATGGCCCCGAAGCTGAACTCCACCAGACTCCATTGGAAAAAAAAACTCATTTAATTTTGTTAAAACGTTAAATAACGTTAGCTTGGTTGTGTTATTGTGCAATGCTGGAAAATCAAACTGCAGTGTAAAAAACACCTGAACAATCCCTTTACCAAAGGGATTCTAACACTCAGAGATCTCTTTTTTCCCAAATTTAGAGCATTATTGTTGTTGTTTTTTTTTTTCAAACAACCTTGAGAACTTTTCCTCACATGATCCAAACACTGCTGAAACACGTGCTGCGTTTCCAAACCTCGCTGTCGAACCCTCATCATGCATCCTCGCGGCGTTGCACTTTAAGAGGGGTGGAGCGGCGGCGGCCAGATAAAGGCGTGATAAAACAGGCCCTCAGATAAGAGGAGGCTCTCAGTCGTGTTGTGATATCACACTGATACGCCGCTCTGAACACTATATTTTCTATTTTTTCACCCCTACACAGGTGGATGTACAATCAATAAAATGGATTAGCTGCAATTCTATGTATAAAGGTTATCGGTGAGTTTTAAGGCCGCGACCCCACGAGACAATTCTGTAACTTTAAAAAGCAAAAGATTTGTTCTGTTATCAAAGGAAATCTGGATCTGGAGGGCTCGTCATGTCCTCTTTTTCCTCTTTTTAGTATTTTTTTTTAATCGCCTCTCTCTCCCTCAGAGCATCAGAGTTTCACCTCGACTCAGTTTCACTTGTTTAGTTCCAGTCTGTCGTCAACCCTCAGAGAGACTTTAACCGTGTGGTTTTCCATCACGCTGACTGACGATCTAAACACCCCTCCACCCCAGTGATTCCTCTATCGCTCTGCCTCCATCTCACACACACACACACACACACACACACACACACACACCCTAACGCCTGATAAAAAAGCCTCCATCTCCCCCAAAACAAGTGCAGTGTGGATGCACAGAAAGGCTCTCAGCTTTTGTCTCTGATTATCCCTGCACACTCCACGACCCCCTGCATCCTCTCCTGCACACACATTTCTTCACATCCTGGATTTTGTGTGTTCGTGATGGAGGGGGTTGACTCTGACCAATGGCATCCAGCAGCAGGGCTTTATCCTGAAGCACACTGACAATGCTTTTCACACCTACTTACCACAGCAGCAGCAGCAGAGATGGAGGCGCTAGGCTGCATCACATGCACCAGTTTTAAAAAAAAAATAAAAAAACACTCACTCACAAACATGCAGGACGGACTCTTTAATTACTTCGCTCCAGATCCTGGCAGTAGATTAACAAAAAGCTTATTTTCATATCAGCGAGAATTGTTCAATGAATAAAAGAACGCTCATTGATTGTACTGTTAGGGGCAGAGAAGAGAGGAAAAATATGAAGTCTAAGCACATTAATGTTAATAAAATGTGATCTATTTTCTCTGAAGACACCGAGGAGACTCATTTTACTGAACACTTAAAATTTAAGGAATATCTTATCTTATACAGTGCATACAGAGGCTATATATATTAGGGCTGTCATAATTAGCGTATTAAAACAATGAATAGGCACAAACATTTTAACCCTTTAACACCTGAGCCTCAAAATGTCTGTCAGGACTTTGCCAGTTATTTACATTTTACTGCATGTTACAACAATGTAAAAATAGTTTAAAATGATGAAAAACACAAAAAGGCCTCTTTTGTGGAAAAATAACATTTTATAAGTTAAAATTTAAATTTGACATGTATGAAAACTATTTATGATACAACTTTGGGAGTCTTTGTGCAAAAATTACCCATAAAAAGGAAACTAGACAGGTATATTTTTAACCACAGGGGAAAAAAGAAGCTGCTTCTCAGGCTGCCAGGAGAGACATGAGTGAAATTACTGTAATGACACCATGTTAGCTGCAAAGGGCAACGTCTCAGCATTCAGAAAGATTTTTTCGGATAGTGCAAACTGTTACGTAATTACGGTAATTCAAAGCGTGCATGTGTGATGTGTCACTGGCGACAAAGGGATAACGGTAACTCCACTTGGACAAACTGCCCGGAATTTGATACCAGAGACACGCTGACAGGTCATGAAGCAGAACTCCATTCAAAAAATCAAGGAAACTAACAACACAGTCGTAACTAACGATCAAACATGCTGATAAAATTAGATTAAGCATCTTTTCTGAATCTGTCCAAGCTTCTCCTGGAATTCGGCAAACAAATAATCCACCAATGTGTTAATTTGTGACATGAAATGGACAAAAATGTAATGCGAAAAGACGTTCTTTTCAAAAACAATGACTAATATGTGCTTTTAATGGCGGCGCACCAGCAGTGTTTTGAGGGTTTTTTTGTGTCGTCACTCTCAGACTCAATCGGCCTCCCTGTCTTGATCAATACTGAAGCATTTCTCCTCATTGATTATACAATTATAGAGAAGTTAAATGTGTGACAGGCTGGTGGAGACAGAGAGGAGGGAGGAAGCTTCCTCTTCACTCACTGAGGTTTTTTTTTTTTTTAGCGTAGTCCAGGTACTTCACTCAGATGATTATAATGCCACGAGGGTGCAATACATCACTCTTATTAGCCACACCGGAGCACAATGGTATCATAATTAATGGTCGCAGCAGGATTGAACGCTGCCCTGACATGGAAAAGTGGGCCTACTTAAGCTCTACAAGGCATTTAAATATGCAGAGTGAATGGCACAACCCAAACCCTCCTGCTCTAAGGACAGCCCACGCTCATTAGCCCGACACCTTCCTGTGGCATTGATACAAGGACGACCAACGTAACACACTCCAAAAAAAAAAAAACAAGTGTGTGTGTTCAGAAAGCAGCTCATCAGTGCCCATCACTTCCTTTACATCCCTCCCTGCTTTGTTGTGTTTTTGTCTCCAGGCTTAGTCCACACTGAATGCAGACGGACGTATATGTGTCAGCGGCCATTATTCACATTTCTCGTAATGGCGTTTGGGGTTTTTTTGTGGCAGAGCGTTGGTGGCGAGCACGGCGGCGGCGTCCTGCCTGCACGGCGGGAGAACAATGCACATAAAAGGCTGTCGTAGGAAGCGTCTGGAGCTGACGTCTGTGAATGAGAGAGTGGTTTATAAGAAAACACCCTCTTGGATGTGTTTGTGGACACAGACGGCAGGAAATAATCACGCGTATTGAAACGTGCGTGATTGTTTGTGCATGGATGCCCTTAGATACATGTGTGGGATGGATAAGTCTTCGTCCTGAACCCACCACGCTCCTCCTCCTCCTCCTCCTCCTCCTAAACTTCTCCTGTCTTTGCCTGAAACCAGGCGCTCCCCTCCACTCCAGCCTGACCGTAGCCAGTTATCATGCGGCTCAGTGCAATCAATTATTGCTGCAGTGGAATCATTAATAATTTCCTAATGAAAACGATTCTGTTGATCTGTTGTCTTTTAATTAAACATAATTAGTCGGCTGCTCGGAGCCGTGCCGGGGACTCCTTTAGGGTACAATTTTGTTTTAATACACTGATAATGAAATTTTTTACATTGTGTCAGTTGTTTAGTTATTATTCAGTCACACTATTTCGCTATGTTCCCAGATAACAGATAATAATAATAACCCCCCCTCCATCACCTCCTGTTCGCTGCAGTCATTTTAAAAGAGGAGGGTTGAAATGAACAATTACATTTTGAACTGTAAGAGCCCTCTCACTGTTTAATGCTGCATGCTGGAGCTGGAAACTCCAAGCTGCTGCTGGGGAAAAATAAAAGGAAATCAAACTATTTTATTTTTTATTTACAGAAGTCATATAGATCCTCCGTCTGTCCTGCAGGTCAGACCGGTTCGTCTTCTGCAGCGGAAAAAGCAAAAAAAGAGGATCTGATTGTGATGATTTAGAGAATATGAAATAATACAAAGACTGGACGAGTTGGCTAATTTGCCGCTGTCCTGGCTTTATGTAAAACGGCCTAGTTACATCGGTCAATTCACTCACGAACAATAGGGCTAAGTTGCTCCGGAGACTTATTGGACATGCTGTATCTGAATGTGGTCCGGCTTAAGAGGCTTACAGTTGAAAAGTTTAGGTGACCTCTGAATAATGCCACATAATGTGCTCACATTGAGTGTGTGTCGTTTCAATGGGCTCAGATATCAGGTAACAATGGAGCCGCCACAAAGAGGGCCGATGAATGGACTCATATGTTTTACTGTAGGCTGGGGAGTGACGCTGAACATGTGAACACGTCAGGAATTTATCATAAAATGACTCAGCTGGTGGGATAGTTTTGTTATTGTCAACAAATGCTGTCATGAAAAACTCTAAATAAGACGAGCCAATCAGAGCAGACCGGACTTCTTAAAGAGACAGGCGCTAAAACAGTGTGTGAATGCACGAATATTCAGACGCATTATGAGGAAATTAATGTCTTTTCTTTCACATTTAAGCCTGAATGAGCACGATGTGTGGCCTTTACTTACAAACTGACCTGACTAGAGGACAAAGTGCAAAAACACAGGTGGAAAATGTAAAAAATCCAAACCCAGAACGACAAAACACAAAAAGTCCCGGTCAAACTAAAGTCCTTTCCGTCTCCTGTCCTGTTTTTAAAAGAGAAACCAAACAGAAGCTGAAGTTTGTATGAAGGTAAATGCAAACCAGCCAATCACG
Organism: Synanceia verrucosa; assembly: GCA_029721515.1. Taxonomy (NCBI): domain Eukaryota; kingdom Metazoa; phylum Chordata; class Actinopteri; order Perciformes; family Synanceiidae; genus Synanceia; species Synanceia verrucosa. The sequence goes on from CM056557.1 coordinate 25,328,801, forward strand.
TTTAATGCAGACAATCATGGTGAGAAGAAGTGAAATAAAATAAATGTGTGACTTTGCATTCAGAGCACAGGCGTGGAAATATAACCAGCACATTTACCTTCATGTTTGCAGCATTTTGGCTCATTTTGAACATGATGGAGGGAAAAAAAGGGAAAAGAGGGCTGAATCTCTCCCACTTCCAGCTGCATTGTTTATCAGCGTGTTGTTTATCGGCAGGGAAAACCCTCCACAGGTTTCTATCTGGCTGTCTGTCATCCTCCCTCCTCTTCCTCCTCCTCCTCTGCTGCAGCGTTACTGTAACATATAATTACTCTGCAGACTTGCTGCCTGTTTCTGTAACTTCAGGGGTTCAAAGAAACTGTCGGAGTGTGGAGGAGAGCATTGTGGGAGTTCCAGGTGGATTTCTCGATAATGAGTTAGCGCCGTAGTCGAGCTGAGAGTTTTAGTAATGGCTGGCTGCTAAGGCTCTTCCTGGGAGTTTAATGTAAAACAAACAGCCTGGGAAAAACAGATATTGCTCTTTTCCTACTTCCTCTTCAGGGGCTTCAGGTTTTCAGAACCAAGAGAAGAATTTATATTCATGAGACTTCTAATTTCTTGAAACAGTAAAAGCAGTTTTTCCATTCGTCTGGACTGTAGATCCCCCAGAAATAGAAATCAATGTATTTTTGACACTATATTCTGTGTCGATGACCAGAGGCGCCCTGTCGGGGGGAACCTGAACGCACCACCCTGCTGCTTGTTACACACTCGGCTGCATGCATTATACATAACACACTGCTAGGGATACAACTCCCAGAGGAGTCGCTCTGCTGGATCCTGTCCTCCCTCCTTTCTCTGCACATTTTTACCCCCCGACTTCCTGAATGACAAGTGTGCAGTGGAAATGAAATCACAGGCAGTCAAACCAATCAGCACAGATACTCCCCCACACATTCACACTGGCAGGCGTCCAAAGTGAACGACTATCTTTGCAGGCAGCCATAAAGGAAGGTAAGCCAGAACGCATTCTGTTTTCCATAAGTAACGCCATGAAGCGACCTGCAGAGAGGCCCAGATAGAAAAAGAAAAACTTTTTTTCCACCCGACTCAAGGAAAGCGAAGCGCGACAAAAAAACCTCCAGAATTTGAAAATTGAATTTGACAAAAGATTTTGATATTTTCTGCGTTTGATTTCTCAGTGTCACCTCCACGAATATTAAAAAAAAAACTATTTAAAAGAAGAATGAGTGGCTGAGCGCATCAAACACTTTCTGGACTTCCACCTGGACATAAAAAATATATAAATATAAAAAGTCACCAGGAGCAGAATGTTGGAAATGAATTTCTCAAAGTCAAGTATTGAATTTCACAGCAGTTTGGTACCTTTTGGTATCAGAAGTAGTCTGTAAAACTGAATGAAGACGACCTCGAAGAGGCGGCTTTTTAGCTCAGCGAGGTGACGAGAGATATTTAACTTCTACTCCGAGATTTAAATTAATTTTTTCCACTCGACGTCGTCTGTATTATCGTTTCTCATCAGATCCTCGTGTTGTTCGGAGGATTTACTGTAATGAACTTAAGCAGCACAACACAGAAAAACCGTCACAAGGGGACGTCATTGTGTTTGATTTAATAAGGTCAAACTCATGATGATGACGATGATGATGATGATGCTATCGAATTCTTACAAACAAAAAAGAAAAAAATCCTGTTATTACCCTCTCTCTATTTTTTGTCCCAGCTAAAAAAAATAAAAAGATTAGAAGATTTTAAAGAAGTGCATAATCTTCTTTCACAGCTTATCAAAACTTTAATGATTTGGTGATAAAGAGCACAAAGTTAAGTAGCCGGTTAAGAGGATAACTCCCCAGTGCAGTCTAGTGATTAGTAGATGAGAATTGGGAGTCTGGAAATCCGGGTTGCAAATCCCACTCCTGCCACTTATTCACTTTGAGGGAGAAGAAGAAGCTCCATTTCAGCTTTGGGGGGGTTATTGTCACGGGGTAATCACTTTTTGAATCCAAAAAACACATCTTTATTTCTATTTATTTCCTGCCGGTGTCTCTGCGGTTACAGACCCAATTACAGCCGGCGAGTTTTTCAAACCAGATCCATGTTGGTCCGTTTAATGAGGCCGGACACACCGAGGGCTTTATCCTGACATGAGGGCTTTAAGGGTGAAGGCTGAATAAACAGCATGCTGCAGAGATATTCTCATAAAACCCATCTGACTATGTGTGATTTGTTGGAGATGCAGAGATAAAAGCTGAGAACAAATGAAGGAAAAATCTCCAGTCTGGTCTGCTATCTGATGGGGAAAAGAGCGAGAGGCATTAATTACCTCCTGAAAGCTAAAGACCATTAACTGAAGGTGTCAAGTGATGTTTCTCAGCTCCTAATCAGAGTTTTAGTGATATAAATGGACTTTGAATTATTTGTGACTTTGAGAGGAGGCTTGTGTGTTTTCCGTGGCGTGCGTGGCGTGCAGATAACGGCCGGCGCTCTGCTTACCTTTGCTGTACACCACGCAGTTGTTTTTGTTGTCCTCCGCTCCCTGCCAAGTGACATCCAGCAGCCACCTGGGGCCGGCGCTCAGCACCACCGGGACCGTGCTCTTCGTCTTCTGGACGGGGACAGATAACAGACGCTAATCATTCGCTTATTTTGGTGATTAAAAGGCACATTAATAACCACTGAGTTACGCTGCTTCTGCTGCACCGTGAAACACGTTATTTCAGGAACTCAGACACCAGGAAACAACAGAAAGAAAGAATAATGATCCAGGATTGAAGCCAGTGATTCAGCATCAGATCTCTGAAGAGCGTCGAAGGTGTCTGGGAATTATAAAGAAAGAAAAAGGAGGGAAAAAAGGAAGTCTGTGACTTTCATGGAGGAGGAAGCGAGCGCTCGGCGGTGAACTTTGGGCACATTGTGCCTCGCTATCGGCAGGATCTCACTATTTCCTGAAAACAAGCAGGGGGAGAATTTAAAGAATCAGTATCCGTTTCAAAGGCCGATTGAGGTTAGAGTTTTTAATAATGTGCCGCAGGAGGAAAAAAGCAAATATTCTGAATGCGTAAGGTCGTTTTTCTTCACGGTCAAGAGGTCAAACATGGAGTTTTATTCCACGGAAAAGAGGGAAAAAAAGGAAACAAAGGAATGAGATGATCCAGGTTCATCCTCAGGTGGTTTCTACTCTGTTTCTACTGAGGGTCTGAACCTGAGACCTGCTGCATCAGGACTGAAACACTGATCCTCCCTGCTGAGACCATCAGAGGTCTGAGCCAGACCAGGTCTGAACTGGATCAGGTCTGAGCCAGAGCCTCCTGGTCCTGCACCTCCTACACCTCTACCTCCATCTCCTCCAATCTTCTGCGCCTCCTTTTGCTCATCCTCTTACTGTTCCTATTACTGCTCCTCCTCCTCTTATTCCTCCTCCACTTCCCCTCTCTACCTCCTTCTCCATCTTCTATCTTCTGAACCTCCATTTACCCATCATCTCCCTGTTCCTCTTCCTCCTCCTCTTTCTCCTGTTACTCCTTCTCCTCCACTTCCCCACTCTACCTTCCTTTCCTCTTTCTTCATCTCCTTGCAATCTTCTGCACCTCCTTTTACCATCCTCTCCCTGTTCTTCTTACTTCTCCACTTCCTCCTTCTCCTGCTCCTCTTCATCTTCCTCTTCTTTCTTCTCTTCCTCCTCCTCCACTTCCCCTCTCTACCTCCTTCTCCATCTTCTATCTTCTGCACCTCCTTCACATCTTCTCCCTGTTCTTCCTCCTCCTCCTCTTCCTCCTCTTCCCCTCTATACCTCCTTCTCCTCTTTCTTCTCCTCCTACCATTATTTTTAGAGCATTATTTACAGATAAATGATCTTAATCTGTTTGGATTCTGGCTGTAAATTAAGAAGTGCAGACACTAAATATAGTCTCTATGTATTTGTATAGATAAATATATATTATGTGTGTGTGTGTGTGTGTGTGTGTTCATATCTATCTGGCAAACTGTGCTGCCAAACTGATCAAACACAGACAGTAAATTGCGTCTGCAGATATTCTTATTCCTTCTGCTGGCATCTCCTCATCCTCATCCCGTCCTGGCAGCAGATGAGAGAGGACCTCTGTAATTTAAGTCATCCTCCATTTCACATTTCAAATTAGCCTCACAATAGTCTTCTATCTCCTGAAGCCAACCTGAAAAATCTCACACCCCTGTCAAAGGAGCAGAGCAGACCGGGCCGATTGTTGCTAGGACGACTATCTGAAATGGGAATCAGATTAACCCTTCCTTAGATCTGCGGACTGGAGCCATCTCTTATTCAGCAGTGAGGCCTCTCCGCCGTCCCTCCGAGCCTCTGGGAATTCATGATATTCCAGCTGCTCTTAATGCCTCCAGCAGGGACAAAACACCCTCTCCCCATTGTTAGGGAGCGTGTTAAAAAAACATCCCAAGATGCAAAACTTTGGCCATTAATTACTACTATTTTCCTTGCTGCAACAGATTTACATAATGCATCAGCGGTGACAATGGCCGCCTGTGTGCTTTGTAAGCCACGCGGCGTGTACCAGACGTCACGCAGACAAAGAAACTGTGCGCAACATATTTGGGATTAAGACAGCGGCCACGATGCAAAGGGAGGAGTCTGACAAAAAAAACAACAACATTTGTACGAGCGGATCAGCCGGCCGGAGAGGCCGAGGCCAGAAGAGATGCAGAGTGACAGGCAGAAAATTCAGATTTCCCCCACAGAGAGGGGGGAGATGTGACATATTTTTATTAACGTCACATTAGTTTTTGTTTTTTTTTAGTAAAGAGATGTTAAAAAAGTGTTTGGTGTATAGAGATACAGATAGTTTACACACTATCATCCCTGTCAGAGGCTGTAAAAGCTTCCTGTGTTATGGTTTATCCACCCTCTGCCTTCACTCCACTGGTTTCAATACTCTGACACTATTTTTTATTATTATATATTTTTTCCTCCTGAGCTCCCGGTGTAAGAGATACAGTGACCAAAACAGTGTAGTCAGCGAGGAAGTGATTACAAACCGATGCTCCAAATTCGCTATAAAATGAAAATCAATATTTCCACAAGTTGCTGCAACATAAAAGATAACCTTCATTGATTTTTTTTTTTTTTTTCGAGACTTAGGCCTCTGTGATAAAATCTAATATAAATTTTCAGCCACACGGATTTGGATCAGAGGCTGAGCGATAAGTTCCCCTGCACATCTCTCAGAGTTGGATTTTTTCCTCCCCCCTCTCCTCCCTCTTCCAGGCAGGGCTGTACTATTTATAATTGGCCCTGGTGCGAGCAAAAGCTTCTATCAGGAATCTGTTCTAATTTTTATTACTGAGAAGCTAAAGCCTGTTCCAGATAATTTGGAAATTTCAGGGGGAATTGTGATAGAGCTGATGGCACAGCCGGACCGACTCCAGAAAGGAGCTAACCTGTAATAGCCTCTGTGGCTGCGCTGATTAAATGTTGCCATAGATGAAAGACCTGCCATCACCGCAATAAATTAACCAATCACACAAATCCCAAGTCGCTACTAATCCCTCCTTGATACCATGATCCTCTGATCAGCTGAAGGAGGTGAGGAAGAAAGTGGCTTGTGACACTCAGCCCTTCCTCTGACTCGCCGCTTCGCCGTGTAAACAACGAGCTAATGATAGCACCGCTGACCGTTTCACCACCACTGGCTACTCTTAACCCGCTTCATGGTCAGGGCAGGTGAAATCAATACACACCTTGGTGGGAATGATTATTTTCCTCCCTCTCTTTTTTTTCCTCTCTACCTCCTCCTCATCCACCACCAAGGTCACTGACTGGCACTGTATCCGTCTTGATCCCACAGCTGCAGGATTTAGACAACTGAGAGATCAAAAACCACTCCGTCTGAATATCTTCCACACATTCGGCGGCTTTATGCGTCTCGCTTTTCGACGCCCACTCCGTGTGAAGTAGTGCCATTCGGAGACAAAAACACCAGTCACATAAGGCCATTAGCATCTTTTAAACACTGCATGTTGCCCCCAAAATACAGCACGCCACTCAAATCACTGATAAACACATTTCACTCCCCTTCTGTTTGCATTTATTTGTTAGCGTTTGTTAGCATGGTTTAGCAGCAGTAACAACAGAGCTGATGTTGTTTCCAACATGAGAGTGAGGTTAAATAACTAAATACTGCCCAAAGAAAACACATTTATTTGTTAGCATTTGTTAGCATGGTTTAGCAGCAGTAACAACAGAGCTGATATGTTGTTTCCAACATGAGAGTGAGGTTAAATAACTAAATACTGCCCAAAGAAAACACATTTATTTGTTAGCATTTGTTAGCATGGTTTAGCAGCAGTAACAACAAAGCTGATATGTTGTTTCCAACATGAGAGTGAGGTTAAATAACTAAATACTGCCCAAAGAAAACACATTTATTTGTTAGCATTTGTTAGCATGGTTTAGCAGCAGTAACAACAAAGCTGATATGTTGTTTCCAACATGAGAGTGAGGTTAAATAACTAAATACTGCCCAAAGAAAACACATTTATTTGTTAGCGTTTGTTAGCATGGTTTAGCAGCAGTAACAACAGAGCTGATATGTTGTTTCCAACATGAGAGTGAGGTTAAATAACTAAATACTGCCCAAAGAAAACACATTTATTTGTTAGCATTTGTTAGCATGGTTTAGCAGCAGTAATAACAGAGCTGATACATTGAGTTTATATGTTGTTTCCAACATGTGAGTGAGGTTGAATAACTAAATACTGCCCAAAGAAAACACATTTATTTGTTAGCATTTGTTAGCATGTGTATCTATTGGTGTTACCCTTAAAATAAAATATTCCACACATTTAATGACAGGTAAATGCACCTGACTCCCTCTACATTTCCATGTATTTGTTAGCATCTGGTAGCATCTTTTAAATTCTGTTTCCTTCCTCCCTGTTATTATTTGTTAGTATCTGTTAGCATGGTTCCACCAGCATCCTAGCAGTAATAACAGGGCTGATATTGAGATTATATGTTGTCTGTTTCCAACATCAGAGTGAGGATAAATTACGAAATACTGCCCAAAGAAAACACATTTATTTGTTAGCATTTGTTAGCATGTGTATCTGTTCATATTGACCTTAAAATATTCCACACCTTGAACGACAGCTAAATGCACCTGACTCCCTCTACATTAACCTGTATTTGTTGGCATTTCTTAGCATCCGATAGCATCTTTTAAATTATGTGTGTTTCCTTCCTCCCTGTTGTTATTATTTGTTAGCATTTGTTAGCATGGTTTAGCAGCAGCAGTAACAGAGCTGGTGTTTCTTTGTCGCCTGAGAGTGAGGATAAAGGATAAAGTCAGTAACATCCTCTAAATACTGCATGTTTCCCCCTAAGATAAAACACATTTTTGTTAGCATTTGGTAGCATGTATACCTGTTCATTAAAATAAAACAGTCCCCTTTTACAGTTCTTAGCTTTTAGCATGCGCTCACTGTGCGTTATGTTGAGTTTATATGTTTGCAGTAAAGGCCACATGGGGCCATTAGTATCTTTTAAATATTACCCTCAAAGTAAAATATATTGACATATTGAATGGCAGCTAAATGCTTACATTGTTAGGATTTGTTAGCATCTGATAGCACCTTCTAAATTCTGCCTGTTTCCTTCCTCCCATAATAAAACTCCCCTCACATTTGCATTTATTTGTTAGCATTTGTTAGCACGGTTGCACGGTGCAGCAGCAGTAATACCAGAGCTTGTGTTGAGTTTCTATGTCGTCTGTTTGCAGTGTGGGAGAAAGGATAAAGGATTTGTACCTGTTCTACCAGTCAGTTTACAGCACACAGCACACTCACACCTTGATAACGTCCCTTGCAATTAGTTGTCTGCCCGCGATGAAACAAATTGCATGTGGTCAACTGGAAATTTTCATTAAGGGAGATTTTCCTCTGGCCCTCGTTATCGCTCTGCGTATTAATATTTTCTTAGCCTCAAGGATGGATGGGTTGCAAGGTTGTTTTTTTTTTTTGCTGAATAGAACAGCCAACCTCTGTGTTTCCATCACGCCGGGGTAAAAAAGCCCTGCTTCGTTAGGTTGTTTTCCTTCATTGCACCCTGAAATAAGATTCCCGGTCAACATCCTACATGAAGTGAGAAACACCCTCATTCCTCAAGTCTGCTTTTGTGTCATTTTCTCCTCCTCTAAACGGCCACGGTTACATCTGCTGGAATGAAAAGATACCTCCACGCCGCTTTCATCCCTCGCCTCTCTCCCAGGCTATATAGCATCTGCTATTGGGAGGCTAAATAACAGGAATATGCAGGAATTGCGCACTAATTCCCTTCAGAGATAGATCTTGGCTGGTGCCCTGTCATAAATCAGAGAATTTTTCGATATGAAATGAGGCAAGCTGCTCTAATCATTTCTGCATTTCAAATTGGATCACTGGCTCAATCGCTTGGCTTTTTAAACTGCTTGCCTAAGAGCAAATGTGAGGTGGGAGATAATTCGGCTGAAATCTCTGGCTGCTCTGTGCAGCAGTTAGTTTACTGCTTGAGTGCAAGAGAATGTCTTTTTTCCCCTCCTTCTTCTTTTTCTTCTTCCCTCTGCCCATCTTTTCTCTTTTCAACTCTGTTAAATTGACTTTTCATTTTGAAATCGATTAAATTGGAGAGAGTCGCCGCTGTTCCCCCTGCTGAATCTTTAAAGGGACACCCATCGCATCGTGCGCATGTGCCTTTATTTGGGCCGCTGCTATCATGGCGGCGCTGTGGGGGAATAAATATTTCCTCATTTCAATCACCTTTTATCCTGCTGACTGCATGTAGAGCATCAAAGTTCATGTGCTGCTTCAGCTGCCACTGATTCAGACAGGGAGACGCTGCCAGGGCTGCTGCTATGGTGTTTGTTTATAGTATTTATTTATAGTCTTTATGGTGTTTGTTTATAGTATTTATTTATAGTCTTTATGGTGTTTGTTTATAGTATTTATTTATAGTCTTTATGGTGTTTGTTTATAGTATTTATTTATAGTCTTTATGGTGTTTGTTTATAGTATTTATTTATAGTGTTTATGGTGTTTATTTATAGTATTTATTTATAGTGTTTGTAGTATTTATTTTGTAGTATGGTGTTTATGGTGTTTATTTACAGTGTTTATGGTGTTTGTTTATAGTATTTATTTATTTATTTATAGTGTTTATGGTGTTTATTTATAGTATTTATTTATAGTGTTTGTAGTATTTATTTTGTAGTATGGTGTTTATGGTGTTTATTTACAGTGTTTATGGTGTTTGTTTATGGTGTTTATGGTGTTTGTTTATAGTATTTATTTATAGTGTTTGTAGTATTTATTTTGTAGTATGGTGTTTATTGTGTTTATTTACAGTTTTTATGTTTTTTGTTTATGGTGTTTATTGTGTTTATTTATAGTATTTATTTATAGTGTTTGTAGTATTTATTTTGTAGTATGGTGTTTATGGTGTTTATTTACAGTGTTTATGGTGTTTGTTTATGGTGTTTATGGTGTTTGTTTACAGTGTTTATGGTGTTTGTTTATAGTATTTATTTATAGTGTTTATGGTGTTTGTTTACAGTATTTATGGTGTTTGTTTATGGTGTTCATGGTGTTTGTTTATGGTGTTCATGGTGTTTGTTTATAGTATTTATTTATAGTGTTTATGGTGTTTGTTTACAGTATTTATGGTGTTTGTTTATGGTGTTCATGGTGTTTGTTTATGGTGTTCATGGTGTTTGTTTATAGTATTTATTTATAGTGTTTATGGAGTTTGTTTATGGTATTCATGGGGTTTATTTATGGGGTTTATGGAGTTTATTTATAGTGTTTATGATGTTTATGTTGTTTATTATAGTATTTATGGTGTTTATATTATTTATTTGTAGTATTCATGTTATTTAACGTGTTATGGTGTTTATGTTGTTTGTTTATGGTGTTTATTTATGGTCTTTATTTAAAGTGTTTATAGTGTTTATTTATAGTGTATATGGTGCTTATTTAATGTGTTTGTTGTTTGTTTATGGTGTTTATTTATAGTGTTTATGGTGTTTGTTTATAGTGTTTATGGCATTCGTGCAGAACATAAATAATAAATAAATCTAATAAATCTGTTGATTTCAGAGCAGCACATCTAGATGTGTGTTTATTTATTTTATTTGTTATTGTTATTATTATTAAATGATGGAGGAGAAAACGGAATGTTGAACTGGACTGAAGAAAAGCCTGGCTTCTTTTCCTTTCCTTTCCTTTCCTTCCCTCCTCCCATCTCCTTTCCTTTTGCACCCCTCTTTTCCTTTCCTTTTCTGTCCTCTCTCACCTCTCCTCCCCTCATCTTTCCTTTCCTTCCTGTCTCTCCTCAGCCCTTCAGCATCGTTCAACAGGCATCGTCGTCTTTCTCTGTTTAATTCACTCTAACTCTGAAGTCCTCCTCTCTGTCCTGAACTACTCTGAGCTGTAAACAACAGGAAGTTGAATTTTAATGCTTTGCTGCAGGACTTCATCATATCTGGGAGGTATGAGTGCACACATGTCCTCCTTGTGTTCGTCTTTGGTCGGAGGACAGAGCGTTTCACCTCTCACTTCTTTGAATTACTAGAAATTTCCCATTTGAATTCAATTGGGAAGGGCTTGTTTGATCTTTTGCATGTAAGTTAGACTCTGACTCCTCGAGCGACGACGAGCCGTGTGAAGGAATATAATAGAGGAACCTGGAGCTGGTAATGTTCACCTGTATGGATGTTAGCATGGCCCCTGGGGGTCAAGGTGGCAGGTGGCGTATTCTCCGGACAGAAGTGTCTGGAATAAACATGCTGGATGGATGGGGGGATTTTTCTTCAAAGAGGAAGTGAAGAGTCAATCTGTCAATGGGGTCACAACAAATCCCTGCTCTCATAAGCACTCAGGGAAGACTGGGATCAGTCAGAGGCGGTAAATAAAGACAAACAATAAAATAGCAGGCATGATGCTTGAATAAAGCCTCTGACTTTAGATAAACCTCCGTGGCCCCTCTAGGTATTGGATTTTAATATTCTTTTGAACTCCCTCTCTCTTCTCCTCGGTGCACTTTTAAGTTTGGTGACGCTTCAGAGTGGCATCTGTGATTTTTATATTTCTCTTCTGCATTCAGAAGCTCCGTATCAAAGTGAGCAGAATCACAATAAACAGCGTTCGTTTGAGACGACCAGGAGAAACTTTACACTCTCCGACCTGCTGCAGCGAGCGGCTTGATCCTCCGTGGAAAAAAAAGCCCAACAATATTTACACCAAGTTAAGTAAATAAGATAAAGATGGTGAACTTGCCCCGCACTAAATGCATTAGACGTGAACTCTCTTATCAGAGTCTCAGCACACTGACTCTCAAAGATGGGTTTCTCGAGCTGGAAGTGGTCTTTGTTACCCAATTAGTTTGCGGACGACCCGGCGCTACAATATTCCTGCGCTGACAGCTTCATAAACGTCCATGTAATGAGGAACACTGTCCAGACCTTCATCTCCTCCAGCACCTATCAGCTTTCTCATCGTCAGCGCTAACCTTCAGAATATTTCTGCCAACGAGGCCGAGGATCAGAGGGCGAAGGCCAGGACAGGAGACAGCGAGGACTTATCAAGGTCCACCAGCAGGGGCTCATCCATCCATCCTTCTTCTTCGTCCTCTGAAGGAGGTGAAGCTTCTGCACCTCCGAAGGTGACAACAAAAGTCTTCCTCACCTTAAACCTCCACATGTTGGCTTGTCTACATCATAATACCTCTAATACTTCCTAATAATTCTGCATCTACATTCGTATTTTCTTAAGAACCGCATCATGTCAAAAGATGACGCTCAGTTTTTAGACGCATCAGATCCCAAAGAGAAACATGAACTCCTCCATCCAACATGGACATGTGCAATAACTCATGTGCAATATTAATATTCATTAGTCAAGCAAAACATCTGACTTTTTATTGAGTATAGTGCACTGCATCGAGGAGTGTTCCTTATTTTTATTTTCCACTGTTTCTTCTTAGTATCTCCAGCATTTCTTTATATTGTTCTGTCTGCTGTAAACTTTTATCTTATCTTATCTTAAAGCAGAGGGTGAACGCAGGTGTATTCAGGGAGGCAGCATGAGGAAAATGTCTTCTGAGCATTAAAACATGTGAACATGCTCTAGTCTCTAAAACTTCCTGTAAAAGGAGTCAACCAGAGCTGATGGAGGGATGGATGGTCAGTCGTCTGCTGCTCTGAACTCACTCTGTGCTGAAATACCAGGAGGACTATCAGGGGTTTGCAAATGGAAACAATCAGGGATTATCTGCAGCACTTTTTCTTTTTTTTCCAGGGAAGTTGTTTGAACATATCAAGAGTGCAGCCATGACAGTGACAGATGGCAAAGCAGCTGGCACCACTCAACTTTGCTTCACTTTTCTTTCTTTCCTCCTCCTCCTCCTCCTCCTCTCCTGCACCACAGGTCTGCTGTGTATTGCAGCGTTGGATAATCATTCA